>JAHFWF010000071.1:0-248544 GCA_022545495.1 Chrysanthemum lavandulifolium
AGAACAATCTTTGTTATTATCAAGGTGAAATAGCTTGTTATATCTAATGTAAAGGGGGCCATCCCCTAACCATGTGTCTTTCCAAAAACGGATAGACGAGCCATCACCAACCTTAAAGCGAATAGAATTAAGAGGAATTATACCACTCGAATGAAGATGATTAATCGTTCCAACAATACTAGACCATACCCCATTAGTTTGACAACCTCTAAGATCAATACCAGCTTCATCACCATGAATGGCTTTAACCACTTGAACCCAAAGAGCATTCGGATTTTGAAAGAGACGCCATCTTCATTTGAGTAAAAGAGACATATTGAAAGCTTTAAGGCTTCCAACGCCGAGGCCTCCTGGGGTTCATAGGAACCCGATGGATGTTTGCTGTCTTAGTGTAAATTTCGTTTAAATTTTGTGTCACATGTTTAGTTAGTCTACTGATAATTCAAAAGAAATACGTGCCTCTTCTTATTTTATTTGCTCGTTTTAATATAAATCGTCCTTTTAGTTTATATTTTTTTCCGTAAAAAAATTTATGCACCTAATGACCTAGAGTCTTGGGTGCGCCCCTAGAACATGGATGTAATAAGAGCTTTTATAGAGTAACGATTTAGTAAGCATGGAGCTATTAACGTGAAAATGCCAAGTATGCCTTCAGAAAAAAACACTGACTAAACCTCTTTACTTCTTTTTTTTTGAACAGCAATGGAGAATATATAAAAGAAAGAAAACTAGCAAGGCGCTAGAAATTACAAAGGCGATTTCAACCGGTTATTACAAAGTTTACTTCTAAAATTAAGCCAAGAAAAGGAAACAAGGCAAATAAAATAAAAAATATCACATTTCCTCATAGATTGAGAGTTGAATGTGATATTGTTTCTAAAACGCCATAGGGTCCAACAGGTAGCCGCGAAGATGGCATAAGCACGAGACTTCTTGTCCTTGGAAGCGCGCCAAGAATTAAACCAAGTGTCCCAATCCTCACATGAGCAAAAGATCGGGAGCGAGAAGCGAGTCCAAGAGCGAACAAGATGCCAAAGGAAGAAGCCGTGTCACAAGTGAAAAAAGTATGCGCATTTGATTCTACAAACCCGTTACAAACCATGCAAGAAATTGAATCAAGATCCAAACCTCGGGAGGACAAGTTCAATCGATTAGGAAGCCTGTCCAATAACATCCGCCACATGAATATATTAACCTTCTTGGGGATTATCTTATACCAACGAGTGCTAGAGGATAACGAGGGAAGAGTATGCTCATCGATATGTTTTCTAACCTTATTCACCGAGAAAGTATTGTCATTAGAGAGACTCCAAATGCAAGAGTCGGACTCTATAATTTCATCACTTTCCAACCCGGCAATGTCAAGAATAAGCTTATCAAATTCAGTTTTTGTTCTACGTGTTGTAATCAGCCTACTCCAATCCCAAGACCAGGAGCCATTGACAATGCGCTGACAAATAGAACAATATTTGTTATTATCAAGGTGAAATAGCTTGTTATATCTAATGTAAAGGGGTCATCCCTAATGTTAGGTCACTAGATTTACAACACAAGCTTAATAGAAAGAGATAAAGGCGATTGAACAAGTAAACCAAACACACACACACGTTATGATAAGGCGGTTCTGCGTAAGATGTGAATGAAAGAAAAACTTGAACAACCAACCCTCAAGTGAGGGTTATTACATAGTATTTATAGGCAAGGAGCTAGGGCAACACTCCTACTCCTTCCCTTTTCCTTATTGGACATGGGCCTAAGCTTATGGGCCTTCTACATAAGCTTGACCTTAAACAAACATAAAGGCCATAATAAGCTACCTATTACATATGAGTAACTAACACTTGAATTAAGGTTTAGGAGTGATTCCAACAATCTCCCCTCAGTGTTGGTGATGAAAAATGGTGAAGGCGTTGATGTAATAGTAGCTTTGGCGTCTTCGACATTCTTCTTTCTTGTGAGAAGAATGCCTTGATTCGAACAATCTCCCGGTGTAGAGATAGTTTTCTTTGAGCAGTTATGCTTTGGCGTCATCTTTAACTTTGTTCTTTGATCATTGTTCTTTGTGATGAAAGTGATAGTATGTTGTTATGCGCATCAAGTGCGCCTCAGTGCCTTCGCCGCTCTGATGTCTCACGTCATTCTTCAACATGCTCACACGCTCTTTGGCGTTGGAATTTATCTTGATGAAGTTCTTTAAGTCTTTAACTTTGTAGATTCTTTGATTTGATGAAGAATCATTACATTGTTGTGTTGCTTTTGGATAGAACTTCCATTAGTGATGATGTTGGCGTGAGCATGAGAAGAATCGCACGATCATCCCGCTCCGGAGCTTCCATAAGAAGAAAACATTTCAAGCGGTTAGTAATAAGCGGTTCCGAACTTACAAGTTTGAACTTGAGAGTGTTATGACATAGTGTGAAAACACAACTCTAATTCTCACAAAGGCCGTTCTGAACTAGAGTCCCACAAGTGAGATAACGCGATGTGCGAAGTACATCTGATTCGAGATAGTCATTGAGGTACACGAAGCATCACCTCACGACGTAGACCGTTTGAGACACACTAAGCGTAATCCACGGGAGTTACCAAAGTGACTGCTGTCGTCGTTTGTTTGATGTTGACCACGGCGGGAGTTTCCATTCAATCACCGAGGATCACGGATGTGAACCTCTCATAAATGTTCTCGACAGTTGCTAAGATCGTGAAGGACTCGATAATGTACCACCGATGTTCTTATTGTTGAACATCAAGTGATGAAATGTCAAGTGTACCTAAGAGATCTTTTGATGAATCTCGTGGCTCTAGACTCAATAGTGCGTTTTGGTTTTCTGGCGGAGACTAGGGAGAGGTCTCCTTCTTCAATACCGGTGATCTCTAGAGAAAGCCAATAGTTTACGTAGGGTTCCTGTGAGAATGAAACAAGCTTACGTGAGAGAAACTTGAGTGGCTAAGAAGGTTTAGTGCATGCGTCCTTTGGGTCCATGACGACTTTTAATCTTCAATACGGGTCACTAAGTGACAACCGGTAGCATATGAATTGAACCGGATTATGCCCTAAGTTGAATAATTTGGAGGCTATTTCTTTTCACCCTTTTCTTTGCATTTCTTTTAATTCTTCAACTCCTTCTTTCTCCGATTCTCAATTTCTCCTTTTTATAATCGTACCTAAGGACTTCTAAGTACTAACTATTTGTGATGTCCTTGGGTAGATCCCTCCGACTCTGGCGGATCATAGGACGGTTATTCCTAACCTTAGTCACCTTATCACTCCATGACTAACCTATGTTGCCATAAAACCAATTTTCAAGAAAATCTCTCAAAGGGTTTGTAAATGAAAACATGTTTGAACCATTGTGAGAGTTTTATCTTTTAGAAATACTCCCCTCCACATGTGCTTTAGAGTTTTGATGAAATCGCCTTTGTGTGGGAAAAGCGCACTTTTGAATTGATCAACTCAAGATAGACACTCCCATGAGACACGGTTCGTTGCATAGTTAAAGAGTTACATTGTCGACTTTTAGGTGACAACTAGCTCTAATAACTACCTTGAAGGTGTAGACAAGCCTCGAAAGGTTGTCATACCCGTCGAGTTCATGTCTACCAAGAGTTTCTCGAATGGTACTTTCTACTTGGACAAGTCCTTTGCGAGACACGTTTACATTACTAGCGAACTAGCTTGAAATTATTACCGTCCGGACAAGTCTTTTCGAGTTACTAACAGTTTAGTACCGTCAATTCGTTGGTTAAGTCTATTACACAAAGATTCATTTGCATTTACACAACATATTTCTTATCACATAATTTTCTCCCCTCAAAATGGCATATAAAATGTTATTTTTGAAAAGTTGAAATAAATATGACCATTTCGAGTGTTGGGAAGATGACCACTATGAACAATTTGTGAACAAAGTTTTAATTCAAATACTCCCCTCAACAAGTGATATAAGCGGTTGAGGTTTTGAAAATCATACGGGAAGTACTTGTCCTTTTGAGCAAAACCTTGAAAAATGAAAGGTTTGATAGGTTTTACTCAAAAGTAAAAGCTTTCGCTCCTTTTATAAGGATTGTGGCATGAAGCGTACCACGGGGTCCTTTCTTGACAAGAACGGGTTGTACTTTGTAATGTGTGCACAAGCCATTGACATATATAAATCACACATCCAAATTTATAATGAAAGAAGCGGTTCAAGGGTACCGGGAAGTGCGGTGATGTTGCGAGTGCGAGCAGGCGTTGATAGCGGTGATGTTAATCTGGGTCGACCACCAACAAAGCTTTCCAACGTTACAGGCGATCCCGAAACAACCTTTCATCAATCATCGATGATCCTCCTCACATCCCTTCGATCACGAGAATTCCATCGCTTAGGAGACCCAATCTTTTGGCGTATATCCTTCAACCTATAAGCCAATCCGTCCTAACCATCTTCAAAGTGTGATCCCCAAACTTGTGAAGATCACTACACGCCATTAAGCAATTTCGTTGAAGTTCACTACGGTAAGCGGCGAATGGTTTCTTGATGAGTGTATATTGTGAGAGCTGGTTGATGTCGGGAAGATCAGGCGTGGTGGAGTGAAGTTGACACGGTGCGATAAGATTCAACGACCGTTGGAGATCTTCTACGTTCTTTGATGACTATCGTCGATGAATATGAGCGACTTGATGAATTCACGTTGTACTTGGTGGAGAATTGTCTCATACGACCACATACTTTGGCAAGGTACATGTCTTGATGTCGTTGATAGACAAATTCTCAAAGTCGACTTGAGAGAATGCATAATCCGTTCATCTTGCCTTTTGACCACAATCTTCTTGAGAAAAGTGTAGTCCCATTTGGTCGAAAGATCAACGTGTTTGATGGCAACGATATCCTTAATCTTGAACACTTGCATGTTGAGACTTACGAACTGGCGACACGTAGTAGATTCTTGGCGTTCGGCCAATGATGAATCCGTACATTGCATCTCGGTCGTATGCTTCCACTTTGTTGGAGAACAAGTGATTAGCTCTTTCCTCGATAGCTATGCAGTTTGAGTATATGGCTGCTGGGAATGGAAGTGTCAAAGATGTAGCGTATTTCCTTGATCCATCGCCACCGTGTAGAAGAAATTCCAAGTCTTTGTTGAAGAAATATCTGAATGGAATCCTAGGTTCATCTGGTTGGCCAATTGTTGGTAGTGGTTTTGACCAGTCGGTGTAATATGGAGGGTTGTCCCGTTTGGTGAAGTCGATGTTTGCTTCTGGGTTGAGCCAATCCATGTTGTTAGACATAGCTCGAGCAATGTTTTCAAGGTGATATTCGACCTCGATGGCACTTTCTGAGCTATCTTTCCATAGTTGAAAAGCTTCATTCTTGATTCGCCTCAACTCGGATTTCGTCATCTTCTTCACATGGAACTTTTCTTGCAGAATCTTAGCATGCTCCAATGTATTACCGTCTACGGATCTTGACCTTCTTGGGGTAGGGAGTGGAATTGACAAGTGTGAAAACCATTCAAATTCCTGTGTTGTATCTTCATCTAGCCATGATCGACGTCGACCATGGGCGCCTTCTTCTTCTTTTCGAGGCCTAGATGAGGATTACGGTTTTTAACTTGTTTGGGAGAGGTGGGTTGTTGTTGGGGCTCACGGACTTCCTCATCGTCACCACCCGTATACTCAAAGTGATCACCGGTTTTCGAGTCTCGGGTGGTGTCTCGAGAATCTGAGGTTTATCGGTAGAAGAGCGAGGAGGTGATCTTTGTTGTGCAGGAGTCCGTTGTGGTGGAGGTTGCATCGAGTCTTGAATAGAGGATGATACATCGAGACTTCTTTGTGCGTTTGGGCTCTTTATCCTTATCACGATCTTTGTCTTCATCATCTCTTGAGCGTTTGGGCCTAATGACTTCTTCTCGGAATGAGGACTGAGTTGGTATTCAATAGAGCTTCAAGCAGTTTAGCTTTGTGTGAGGCAACGTTGCGGGCGTGTCGACATTTGCGCTACTAGCGGTTCACCAATTCATCATCGAGAAGATTGTAGATTCAAGCTGGATTGATGCTTAAATTCATCGGAGTTGATTTCATGGCTTGTTTGGCTAGATGCAATAGATTTGGATACGGTTATGCATTATACATCTCCTTTGTCGGTTCGAACGACCTCCATAAGGAAGCGGTGAGTGTATCCTTTGATCATTTCATCCATTTTCCTTGAAGATCATCTTTCATGAGCTTACGGACATCGCCCTTTCATCTTGCATCTTGTCGAGATCATCATGAATATCTTGTGTCGATCGGCATAGAAATTCATCTTCTGTAGAGGATGTCTTTCTTTCGACTTGTTTGTGACATTCCCAATTCTTTTATGAGCATGAGATATCCAAGATCGAGTTGGCTTCTTCAGCGATTTGGATGTTGATTTGGTTGATCTTTTAGATGGTGGTGGTGAGGTGAGATGATGAATCGATGAGGAGGAGACATGAGGAGGCTCGGGGTCCTTTGGGGTTGAAGTATCCTCCTCCTTGAGAAGATAATCATCATAATTCCTTGTCATCATGTCTTAGCCTTTTCTTCCGTCGAGCCTTAGCTTCTTCATCGATCTTTTCTTTTCTTCTTATCCTTTTCGGTTCTCATGTTATAATAGAACTCCTCCAAAAGCGTTTGTTGTTGCACAAGATTGGTGGCACCGGCTCCCTTATCGGGTTGATTAACCGCATCGGGAGATGGTTTAGAGTGGGCGACACCACTTGATCCTCGGGGCCACCCATTTGGTCTTTTGCAAATTCTTGACTTTTGAAGGTGTCTAACGATTTTAAACTTCTTCTGTATGAAGTATCCAGTTGCTCTTCTTCATCATCGAGCTTTCTTCATAAGGCACAAATCTGAGTCTTCCTTTTCCATGTTCATTTGGAGGACTATGAGGTTTTGCTCTTGAGGGGGTGGTCGGTTGCAGATTGAGTAGTGGACCTCCTCATCGATTGTGTATCTTGAGCTTTCGTCCGGTAGCTTTCTTGGTGGTTCGGTGTAGGAATAGGAACGACTTCACGAGAGGAACTTTCTTCTTTGGAGCGGTTTCCTCTTTGGGACATTCCTTTGACTCTCGTGCTTAATGCACTTCCGGCACTTCTCTTACGGTTCTCGAGTAGGTGTTCGAGAAGGTTTTCATCGAGATGACCAACTTTGCCTTCTCTTACGCTACCCGATACCTTTTATGCGTTTCAAGCTTCTTGATTTCGTTAGTCGATGGGTGATCGGGTAACACTGACACCTGTTTCTTTGTTGGCGATTCCTTGATTACGGTGATAGGGTAGGCTCGATCAACATATCGTGATTATGCGGGTCATTGAGCCTTTGTGGAATATCGGGATTAAGTCCAAGTGCTCTGGATCAACAATTTTGTGTATCGACATAGGGAATCTTTGAGCCAAGTTTCTTGTGAAATGACATCATGTCTTCCCATAATGATGCTTGATTTCGATGTCCTTTTGTTGATTAATGACCGGAAGATTTGTAGTTCCATGAGCTTGGGATGCTCATAGCCACTATCACGACCGAGACCGATTTGGTGATGATGATGTAGAGGTTCTCCACGGTTGAGGAATGTTCTTAAGCTCCACATGAGAATGCTTAGAGATAATTCTGAAGCTTCATCATAGCCAATATCAAGCAAGAATTGTAGAACTGTCTCCTCGATGGGTGTGGCAAAGAAGTCGGTTGGCTCGATTTCGGGAATGAGAAGAACAACCCGTAAGTGCATGAGTGATGGTGACTTGTTTGTGATTGAGAGTTCTGATCTTGCACTTTGACCCTTGATCCTTTGCATTGAATTCGAATTGTTGCATGTAGATCTCGATCTTGTAGCGAGTGTGAGAGCATGTTCGGTAGGGATGATTCTTTAGAATATCCACGACAATGAGACAAGAAGATTACGAGCATGTGAGGGTTTCAAAGTCAACCCTAAGGTTGTTCTTTCCAATCTTTCTAGGATAGCCATTAGGGAAGATGTCGACAATTGTGAGAACTTACGGTGCATCCACATTCATTTGAGCGACCATGTCGTGATGCGAAATAACATTAGCCAAAGAACCAACATATCGAAAGACATAATGTTAGTCAACGAAGGTTTTATTGTCTAATTATTGAATGTCGGTGTTAATGATTATTCTGAGTCCTAAGTCACTTGTTTGTCCAATAGTCCAATAACGTCGTGATAAGTTTCGTGAGTTAGTTAACTTTAAGTTTTAAAGTTTATTTTATCACTTATTTAACACAACATATTAAGCGATTAAGTTTATTAGTGACATTATTGGTTTCGTGACGATATGATTTGTTTATTAACAAGTTTGTACACGTAACAATTCATAATGAAGGTCAATCATGGCTTAGGCGTAGATTTGGCAAAGTTACGGCGTAAGCAGTGATATCTGGCGTGAGCGAAAGCTTATCGTGGGATCCTAACTTACGCGTAAGAAATGTTACAGCGTGGGAAAGGGGACCTTATGCGTGGAGCTTACGGCGTGGCGTATAAAGACCTTACGCGTAAGGCTTACTCGTGAGTAGACCTTATGCGTGAGATCCTTGTTTACGCATATCCTTCACGGGATCGCGTGGTCCCATTGTAGAACCTTACGGCGTAATAGTTACGCGTGGGATTTCTCTTACGCATAGCGTCTCTGCGTAAGGTAATCCTTATCGCGTGAGTAACAATCAACCTTGATTACGAATTTTATGCGTAGCAAGCACGAAATAAGATCATCATATCATCAATCTTAACACATATATTCATTTTACAACAAATCATGGCATGAAAGCTTATTAAATGTTTCTGGCGTAGAAAGTCATACGCGTAAGTCAAAACCCTAAAGTTTATGATTTACGCATAAGATTTCTAGCCATAGGAATTGCACCATAGTGTTTACGGGAGTTATAAGAGGCATATAGAGTATGTTTATCCAAGTTTTAACATCAAAAATGTCAAGAATCAAAAATACCCAAACCGTATGAATGTAAACCCTAAATTCCATTGATGATTCATTTGAGTTACGGGTAAAATCTGGGCTAGGATATGTTCAATTCAACTTGAATACAACCTTATACAACAATCTTTTTGACCACAAACATACACATTTGAAAACACCCAAAACCACGCATAAACCCTAAATTTGAAAAACCATCAATTAGTGTTTCTGGGTGGATTTTGAGGATAAAACTAGTATCATTGATGTTAAAGACATGTTTTGACACAATCTTTTTAACCATAAACACCCTTTCATGATTTGGTGTTCTTGCGCTTACGCGTAAGACACAAAAGTGATCATATCTCAAGATTAAACCGTTGGATTTTTGAAAAATTCAAAACCATTGCTTAAAAACTTGTTATAAACACGAAATCACTTACAAATTGATGATCGAAACACGGTTTGTTGAGCTAATCTTAGGCGTAGGATGTTTTTAGGTGTAAGTAATAAATGTGAATGGTAAGTTAGGTGGAAGAGTTTTATTGAAAATGACTTTCATCTTTTGACAGTTTGGTCCCTCCACCTTTTCCTTTTTCATCCAAAGCCTTTTAACTTCCATTTTGGTTACCAAATGAAGATTTTAAGAAAGAAACTTTGTGACACTCCCCTCGACTTAATAAATGATGAAAGGTTATAAATTTTAGTCAGGGTGTCGGTTTAACGAAAATTTTACCACCATTGATAAAAGAAACAACGGGATATGATAACATGCAAGTACAGATGTTTTGAAACAATTAAGTGATTATTTTCTCCCCTCAACACTTGATCGAAAAATCTTGAATTTTGAAAGATTAAAGTGTTGATGAAAAAATGTACTTGCCATGTTGAAAGAAAAATAGATTAGAAGAATATTTTTGTTGTTTTATCGGGTTTTATATTTTGTATTTTGTTTTTGAAAAATGTATTTACAAAAGATATTTTGGTGTTTGTGAGGTTTTAAGGCTGTTTTAGGAGGTCATCAATTCCTCTTGAGTCAAACACCTCATACCAATCCGGTGGACCAACTCATTAAACCTAGCGGGAGGCAAGGCTTTGGTGAGAAGATCGCCAATTGGTATTCTGTACCCAGTATAATTCAAGCTGTACCTGTTCACGTGGTCCTTGATGAAATGATAGCGTAGATCGATGTGCTTTGATTTGAGTCTTGAGCGGGTTGCGAGATCGCAATGGCACTCCGATTGTCATGATACATCGGGATTACATCAAATCGTAACCATAGTCTTTGAGTTGTGTTCTCATCCATATGACTTGAGCACAACACGCGGACATGGCTACATATTACGCTTCGGTTGATGACGATGTACAATCCTGCTTCTTTGATTGCCAAGACACGGTTTATCACCAAGAAATTGTAGTGCTCTGAAGTACTTTTCCTTGAGTCTAAGCATCCTGCGTGGTCGTCGAAAAAGCGATTAGTTCAAAACCGAGAATCCCGGATACGGATCCCAAGTTAATGGTTCCCTTGATGTATCGGAGGATTCTTTTAGCCTCGAGAGGTGGGTTTCGGTTGGTCGCGACGATAGCGGGAGCAAAGATAAGCGGCAAATACAATATCAGTCGCGTTGTTAGATACATGAGAGACCCAATAATACTTGGTATTTGGTAGGGTCCACTAATTTCCCATGTAAATCGCGTCTAGCTTCTTGGTATGAGTCATTGGTGTGGCATAAGTATCACGGTTTTCATTCCAAATTTGTTTAACAATTCAAGGGCATATTTGGGTGACTCAAGAAAATACCACGGGGTGATTGATGAACTTGTAATCCTAGAAAGAGCGTAAGTTCACCCATCATGGACATTTCAAAATTTTTCTTCATTAGTTTTGCAAAAGCGATTGAAAACTTTTATGTGTGGACCCAAAATGATGTCATCCACGTAAATTTGAACAATTAAGATATGTGCCCGTGATATTGTATAAAAGAGTTGGGTCAACCGAACCTTTGGTGAAATTATTAGCAATGAGGAAAGATGATAGCTTATCGTACCATGCAGGGGCTTGTTTGAGACCATAAAGAGCTTTGTTCGGTTTGTAGACATGGTTCGGGAACTCGGGATCAACGAATCCTTGGGTTGGTGACATAAACCGTTTCTTTCGGTTGTCCGTTGAAGCGCGGTTTTGACATCCATTCGAAAGACCGTCATATTCATATGAGCATGACGCGAGAAATATCGAACGACCTCAAGGCGAGCAACGGAGCAAAAGATTCTTCAAAGTCTATTCCTCTTCACGGCGATAACCCTTAGCAACTAGGCGTGACTTGTTTGGATTACGTTCCCTTGACATCAATTTGTTTTCCAAATCCATTTGAGACCAATAGCGTAGACCCTGTTGGTCTTTCAACCGATTCCCATACTTCAAGGCGTTTGAATTGGTTGAGTTCTTCTTGCATGGATTCAATCCGGTTGTCTTTTGTCATTGCGTCTTTAATGTTTTAGGCTCAGTTAGCGGAGCGGTGAGTGCATAAATGCAATGTTCACCATCGTGTGAAGGCGTTGTCTCGTAACGGTTGGTTGATTCGGGTTGCCAATAATATTTGCGGAGGATGGTCTTTTGTCCATCGATGTGTAGAGGTTGATGTTGGTATACATTGTGTAGATTACGAGGATTCAAATGGTTTGTTGAAGATTCTGCGACATCGGTGCGGCAGACTCATTAGCAAGCGGGTTAAAAAGCATTTGGATCAAAATCTGCGGTGGGGTACTTCATTAAGAATATCATCACCGGTTCATCATTGTTGGAAGCGGTGTGTTCAAGCTGTTGTGGTGGAGTCAATGGTGGTGCTTCTTCAATGATAGTTGTTGTAGCAGTGTATCGGTATAGGAATATTATCGGGTTGTGCGGTGAAGCAGCGGATACACACGGAGCACGTTCATCAATATCGTCTTTGAGCAGAGGAGCAAATAACCTTTCCATTTGTTGTGAGTGAGTGGGGCTTTGTTCGGTGATGATGGGGTTGAGGAAGTTTAAGCGGTTGTGACCGGGTTCTAAGTTGTTATACTCGAAGCCATTTCCGTAAGTTCATCAAAATGAGCATGAATCGTTTCCATCACTGTTTTGTCTGACGATTCGGATCCGGTAACCTTTAGAATTCTCACAATATCCAATAAAGACTCAATGTCGGCTTTGGCTTTGAGCTTTCCAAAATCATCACGATCATTATTCGGATAGCAAAGGGATCCAAATACATGAAAGTGTTTGAGATTCGGTTTATGGTTGTGGACAAGCTCGAAAGGTGTTTTGTTGTGGCGTTTGTGATCATAGAACGGTTTTGAGTATAGCATGCGATGAATCGACACGCCCACAAGTGTCTGGAAGTTTAGCATTGATTAACATTGTTCTTGCGACTTCCACTAACGTTCGGTTTCGTCTTTCAACAACTCCGTTTTGTTACGGTGTGCGTGCAATAGATGTTTGATCTTTGAATTCCACTTTCTCATAAAATCACGAAGGGTTTGGTTAACAAATTCGGTTCCTTTATGCATTCTTATTTGGCGGACGGTGTTGCGGGCTGAACTTGAATTTTCGTGAGAAAGGTGATGATCATTTGTGGAGCTTGGTCTTTGCTTGAAGAAAGTAGACCCAAGTCCATCGTGAGTAGTCATCAACAATTACTAAGATGTAGCGTTTGCCATTGATCGTTTGCGCGCATCGGGCCACACAAATCCATGTGAAGAAGATGAAGCACATCTTTGAGGCGTGTTCCACCTTTGAAGGAAAATGAGCACGAGTGCTTTTCCTTGTTCACTGGTGAGCAAAGGTGATCTTTTGAATACGGAATCGTGGGAGACCTTCAACTAGTTTGTGTCGAGCAAGGTTGGTGATGGTTTGAAAGTTTAGATGTGAGAGGCAGCGGTGCCATAGCGAGGATTTTGTTGATGTTGCCTTTGAAAGTAGCGGATGGGAGATGAAGCAACCATGTCTTGCATAGAGATAGTGTAAAGACTAGAATTACGCGAGCGGACATAAGGTCATTTCCTTGTAGATCACGAATGAAACAAGTTTTCTCCTGAAAGCAACCTCAAATCTCCATCACAAAACCGACCTCACGAAAGCAGTTGTGACCGAGGCCTTCCACATAGTAAACCACTGCTAATTTCGATGTTCCCATTGATATAGTCTCCGTAGCCCATGATAGGCTGAAGTGATCATTCCGAATCGGCGGTGCCAATGAACTTTGCAATAAAGTTTGATAACAGTTTAAGGTTGCTGTCATGTGTCGGGAACATCCGCTATCAACAATCAGAGAATGATTTGTATCACTGCATTACACACAGGCGACACGGATGGAATAGAAGTAGATGTGGAACCCGAAATGTTAGAGGGTTCGGAGCGATGATAGTGACATACACACATTAATAACTTTAGGCATCCATTTAAATCCTAATGTGTTATATATCCATTTCGCCATCTATAACTCTGTTTGCTTTAGTCTTTGTGAATGCACTAGGTGGTACTACATTCTTAGGAGGTGGCCCTGGAGCTACGAGGACAACAATGCATGCCTTAGAATCTAAAGAAGGCGGTCTACCAAGCCTGAGACTTAGAATGATTATTGGGCCTAGAGGTATTCGATTCTTAGGATTCCGTAAGCGAGAGATTATAGCTTTAGCAACACATTTGTCATGACAATCGAATTCATACTTTTCGACAAATAACACAAGGTGCATCGATGAATATCAAAAGTACTTAAAGGTTTAGCATTCGTTACATCACTATTTCTATTACATTTGCGGGCCTTAATATCTATAGTGGAAGCAACGTGAGTCTTATTCATAGTCCTAGGGTGTTCTTCTACTTTAGCATTCCTTATTGATCTTTTCTTAGGTCGCAACTTCCTATTCTTGATTGAGTGCTCTAGGGTGTGAAGTGCGGACGTTTGGAAAAACGCAACTATTCTGTTTCGATAGAAGGAAGCACGTTAGCAACTTGTGATTTGGCGGTAGGGATTCTAGGTGCACGATTACTAAGTGTTCTTGGTGCTAATCTCTTAATGATGGTTGGCGGAAGTTGTTCATACTTTCCTAACATTTCTCTTAACTTAGAGATAGTGTGAATCAAATCTTGATTTTCGAGCGAATATTACCGGCAAAATTCATGACTTCTCTAGTGTGAGCAAGATAGTGATCAAGTTCGTTTGATGCTTCATGACGAGTCTTATTGAGTAAATCAAATATGACACCATATTCTGTTTAACTTTTACAAGTTCTTGTTCATATTTTGAGATTTGACTTTTCAAAGACACGTTTTGATCATCCAGTTGCTCAAGTTTAGGATCAAAAGATTTTGCATAGCGAGCGATTTTCTTTTGAAAACCAAGTTGTTGATTGTGAATATCTTTTCACACCAATTAAGACGACGTTTTGCATTGTAAAGTTCGTTAAGTAATCGTTCATTTTCGACTTTTAAAGACTCGATCTGAAGCACATTATCGGTATTCTCAGCAGTTACCACGAGTCAACATTATCGTGAGAGATATAATCGGATGCATGTGGCAAAGAATAGAATAACACAACATTATGGATATCGGCACAGATAACATCTTTCAAGAGTCGATCAACATCTTTTCTCAACATTTTCTTTTCGTTTAGTATTAGAAATAGATGTTTGAGTTTTCTCAAAACGACCTTCATGACTCAAGTTCCTTATGAAAGTCCGTTCCCAAGACAATGCACAATTTTTCAAATTCTTAACATTTGGTAAAGATTTTTCGAAAAATGTCTCTTTGTTCTCGCGCGAGGCGATTGAAAGTGTTGAACTTTGATTTGAGAATGATATTCTATCTCATGTTCTAAAGTTTTGAGGTCGACCATGAAAATATCAAAATATCTAAGAATTTTGCGATTTTCGGGTTTTGAGTTACTTCAGCGATGGAAGGTAAAGGACCATAAATTTGTGCATAATCGGTTGGGGATTAACATTAGAAGACTCGGTGTTTTGATGATAACCCTTGGTGTGTTAGAAGAATCCGTTGGTGTGACAAAAGTGACGGTTTTGAATAATTAAAGGTTTGTTGTAAACAACAGTTTTTAATTTTGATCGACTCTCGTCTTACGCATCTAATTCCTCTTGACGATGATATTCAACAACACTCATAATGAAATTATCAATTTTATATTACCTTTGGAAACTTGATTTGGTTTGAATGTTTTGGTTGAAAGCTTTGGTTTGTAGTCGGCAAGATTTGGTCCATATCCTTTTGGATCGGGTTTTAAGGTAAACTTTTCAATAGCGATTCTTGACTCACCATGTTTGTAAACAATGATTTTAAACTCTTTAAGTTTGCGTTGCAAGCGATAATTTCTTCAAGATGATTATCTATTCGGTTCGTGGAATGCTTTTTGTATCGAGAGAGCTGTTTTGACAAGTTAACAACTCGACCTTAGCTTTTGATTTTCCAAGGTGAGGCGTTAATTTGCTTTTTATGTTCATGTTTGGTTGTTCTATCTCGGACAATAAAGCATTCTTGAGCGGCTAGATCACGCATCTGTCTCTCTAAATATTTTTCGTTTTGATGAGATTTAGTAAAGGCGCTTCAAAACCTTTTTCACGTTTTCTTGAGTTTTGAAAAAGTTGAGTTGCTTTTGTAAACATTCAAAATCCTTGGTTAATGATGCATTTTACTTTTAAGTCCTTATTTAATGCACAACATTCTTCAATTTGGGATTCTTTGGTCTTTAAGTAAGAGAGCAAGATCGGATGAGGCAAAAGTTCGACTTGTTCAATGAAGTCACAACATGATCATTATTTAGATCCTCAAGTATAACCACGGAGTCAATTTGATTATCAAAGGAAACCATAAGGTCATCTTGATCGTCAAATGTAACTCTGAGGTCTATTTGAAAATCGTCGGAATGAGATGTAAATGACTCATTTTGAGCATCGAGCCTTGCGGATTCGGATGTTGGCGGAGATATTAGATCGAGATAAATATGGTTTGTTCGGGTACACGAGACAAGCCATCGATGTCATACTTGGGCTGTGTCACTCATGTGTAACTCATGCATATTAGCCATCAACATAAGCTGCTTTGCATTGGCTTGCAAGTCCTCCATATCATCATCGAGTGCATTTGCCATAAAACTCTGTTCTTTATGCGTGAGAGATCCACCGACTTCATCCTTAAGAGCCAAAGAAGAGCCTCTTTGAAATAAGCACGCCCCTAGTCCTCGGCTTTGGGCATGCATTAGCCAGTGTCCCTTCTCATTGCGGTTGTAGCATCGAAGACCATTCAACCCATTACGAGCATTTCCTGTTCCACTGCTGGAGCTCTGTTGTTATTCGACCCACAACATTAAACCCTTGACCACCGCCCATCGGCGACCATAACCACGATTACGAACTTCAACTCGTCCATTGTTTATGACTGATTTCGTGTGTTAGATGAGGAGCGAATCGATTGTTGGATTTGTTGGTATAACGGCCAAAAGCATTAGCAATCATAACAAATCCTTGTTGCAATGCGTCGAGCGGATCGATGTCCTCATTAGCATCAACGACAATTGGTTGAGCATTGTTGTTGTTGTATGGAACCGATTGATTTTGTTGAGATTGTTCTTTGTGAATGATTGTTTTGTGTGTGAGGCGGTTGGTTGAGTTGCTTGTTGAGGAGGATAACTTTGTTGAGCATATAAGGCAAGTTGTTGATTTTCGGATGTGTAGGTGGGGCAATTTGAGCACGGAGAATCCTTTCCCGATCAACTTCCTTTTCATGAGGCTTCAAGTAATCGTACAACAATCCATATGTAGAATGATGCATATTCTTCTTGCAGCGGAGAAAAATGACATACTTCTCCCATTCGGGACCAAGACTACTCGGGAACTTAGTATTCCTTTGCAATTCTTGGCATGATGATGTTGTGTTTATCCAAATCATTGATGATGTCGAAAATCGATGATGATAAGACTCTAGTGTCTCTCGGGTTCAATCATGAAGTGTTCATAAGCCAAGTAAATTTTGGATTCCAAATCCTCCGATTGAGTCTGAGATCCTTCCATAAGAAGATGAATATGTTCCCACATTTCCTTTGCGGTCTTTTGAGCATCAACACTTGAAGAATTGGGTTAGGTAATCCTAAAAGGATATATTGCATTGCAAGCTCATCGACTTCATAGTGTAGAAGTTACATTTGATTTAAATGCTGCTTGATAGCAATGTTCGTTTGTTCATCTCTTGGTGGATTTGCATTAGGATCTCCGGTACAATGATGATAGGCATCTCAAATGGACCTTCAAGATAACCTTCTTTAAGAACTTTCCATGTGGCTTCTTGGATCACAAAACCTAAAGAACCTTATCACCCATTGATCGTAGTTTCTGGAGTGAGCATTGGAGGTCTATCAAGTGATCCGACCTCATGAATTGATTGTTGGTCGCTTAAAGCTTCACACATCTTTGCAAACCAAGTGGGTTCCTTCATAGTGTTCCTTGATGGATGTTGATTGAAGTCATTTGTGTAGGGTTGAACTTGAAGACTTGGCGGTGTTTGAACCATTTGTGGTGGAGGAATTGCTCCAAGTTGTGGAGTATGTTGTTGATTAAATTGTTGTTGATAAATTGCTTGTTGTTGATTCCATTGTTGATGTTGTGGACTTAGTTGTTGTTGTCGTTGAGAATAAGTGTAAGGAAATAGTTAGAGTATGGTGGTTGTGACATGTTGAAAACTTGTGTTGGTAAAAATGGATCTTTGTAGTCGAATGAACCTTTGTTGATGAAGTGTTCTTAGGCGTAGAAATCACAATAAACCAAGTAGAACTTATGCGTAAAAACACCAAAGTTACGCGTAACAAATAGAGTTACGCGTAGTTTTAGCTTACGCGTAAGTATGGAAAAGACTCTAAAGTTAGGCGTAGACACAAAGTTAGGCGTAGAAAGTTAGGCGTAGGATTATCTTATGCGTAAGACTAGGCTTAGGCGTAAGATGAATCTTATCGTGGGATTTCTCTGGCGTAAGCTTTATGCTTATGCGTAAGATTAGGGTTTTATCCCAGTGATCTTTTACACTTCACGGTGCAAAAGATATCCAAAGTCGACGTATTTTTAGGCTTATCCAAGCAAGAAAACACGGAGTAAACCTGGCGAAGATCAAACCACGGATAAAGTTACGCGTAAGATTAGGGTTTTGATCGCGTAATCTTACTCGTAAAATGATTATGCCCAAATTTGTTTCTAAACCAGATTTTTGTTATGGAATAGCGTCAAAGGTACCAAAATAACACAAAAGTGTGAACCTTGATGAACCAAAGCACTAAGCGGGTTCTGCGTAGAACTTCACCCACGAACAAAACAAGCTCAAAAACTTAGATCCACGCGTAAAGTTTGAAACTTTTGCCAAAAACAAGTATTTTAACACCTTAAAACGTTGAAAGTACAAGAATCTTGGATTAAAAGTGTAAAAACAAGTTTTAAGCGAACCAAAGTAGTATGTTATTCTCGCGTGGGACCAAAACCCACTTCAAGAAATAACGATTCACCCAACTAGTTAGGCGATTGATACCCTTTGTTAGGTCACTAGATTTACAACACAAGCTTAATAGAAAGAGATAAAGGCGATTGAACAAGTAAACCAAACACACACACACGTTATGATAAAGGCGGTTCTGCGTAAGATGTGAATGAAAGAAAAACTTGAACAACCAACCTTCAAATGAAGGTTTACAAAAGTATTTATAGGCAAGGAGCTAGGGCAACACTCCCACTCCTTCCCTTTTCCTTATTGGACATGGGCCTAAGCTTATGGGCCTTCTACATAAGCTTGACCTTAAACAAACATAAAGGCCATAATAAGCTACCTATTACATATGAGTAACTAACACTTGAATTAAGGTTTAGGAGTGATTCCAACAAATCTTTGATAAACAAAGGATTATCCACCTTAGAATAAGCGTAATGAAAGCGAGTTAGAACCTTGAGGAAGCGTGCAAGAGAGAAGAAATTAACCACAAATTCCCGTATGTCATGTTTCAAAAGATCCCAAAATTTTTTAATGAACAAAAACGAGTAACCATCCGGACCCGGAGCTTTTTGACTACCACAATCCCAGACCGCCGTCTTGATTTCATCCATAGAGACCATAGCATCAAGAAAATCCCGATTAGTAGTGCTAAGATGATGAGCAGGAACCAAAGAAGGAAAATAAATCTGAGAATCGTGGCAACTAAATTTATCCTTTAAAAAAAATTAAGGAAAGCCTCTTTAATTTCCTTGGATCGATAATGACGCCTTCATGCATGATTCCTTGAATCATTTGAGATTTTAAATCTAGAGTTAATGAGGCCATGAAAGAATTTTGAGTTTTCGTCACCCTCCACTCCCACTTAACTCTTGCTTTTTGAACCAAATCCATCGATTCCAACTTCTCAAGAGCGTTAAGTTCTTGTAACTTTGTTGATCACGAGTAGATTTATCCTCATCGATGCATGACCATCATTCATTTTAATATCTAAATCTGCAACTCATTAATATAGAATTTTTCTACTAAGCTCGACTTTAGTGTGAAAGTACGAGTTTAAGATGATGTTTAAGGTCTTTGAGCTTGGTATGGAGAGGCTTAGTGGAACCCAAATCGCCACACTGTAATAGCAGCCCATTTATCTTTGTGACCTCTTCAAAGTCAAGCGATCAAACCAGAGTGAAAAATTTTAAGCAGGATCGGACCAAAATCACACTTCATAGAATGAAGGAGGATGGGATTATGATCCGACCACATTCTATCAAAGAACAACACAGTAAATTTGGGATATCTTGAAAGACACCATCGAGATAAGGAAGCGGTCTAACTTGCTCATCTTAGACCCGACCTTATTCATCCAAGTAAAATTCCTACCACCCATAGGAAGATCAATCAAACCCGTGGCGTGAATGAAGTCATTAAAATGGCGCATCCCCACTAGAAAAATAGAGCAGACCTCTCCAATTCACTTCTAACTTCAATTAAATCACCAAATAAAATAATTTTTCCGGGATGGTTAAGAATGAAGTTCTGAAGGAAGTACCATAAATTAGATTAATCGGTTGATGTTGGGGCGTACGTTGATGATATAAAGTCCTCATTGAATTCTTCCATTTACCTTCCACAATAATGTAATTGTCACCACACCACATTCTCTTTTTAACAAAGACATTGGGATCCCACATAGTAACCAAACCACCTGATCTTCCTCTCGCCATACTACACACATAATTGAACTTGAAATTACCCAACATAGATCTTAACTTCTCCAGCTTGGACATCTTTGTTTCTTGAACTCCAAGAATATGGATGTTGTGCTTAAATCAAATATCTTTAATCCAAACACGCTTCTTACGTTTCTTTGAACCACGAATATTGATAGACAAGATATTCATTGATCAACAATCGACACTCCTATTCCATTAATCATCCGCCTAAGAGATTTTTTGCACCCTTTAACCTCATAACCAAGGGCCCCACCCACTTCAATCATCCGATTCATTTCGTCGATAAAAGAAAAACCTTTCAACTCTTTTCTTTTGTAGTTACCAAAAGAAGTGGAACACTTTCTTGGTCTTGAAGTATTGGATGATCTAGAGCAAACTTTGTTCTCATTGACAAAGTTTTCAAAACCAGGAGGTTTAGAAAAGTCTGAGATATCTTCTTCAGCCAACTTATTAAACTGTGAAACGATGTGCTCTTTCGTTATTGGGTCTGAGGAGAAAGAATCACCCACCTTTGTTGCTTGTGGTGTAATCCCGTCATTGCCTATGGAATCCATCTTAATACCAGGAGGTATAATACCTTCCGAATGGTGAACCTGTGTGGATGTTTTTGATACAACTTCCTCCTCTACAACCTGTTGAACAAAGTCATCAAGAGTCTCGTTTGGATCCACATTCTCATTAGTCGATCTACGTTTATCAAATTCACAATCATCGTTAGAGTCATTTGATTCAGTATCATTTGAAATATGCATACTCCAAGTTCCAATTTCTTTGATGTGGTCTTGAAAAATAACACCATTAATAGTGACATTAACCTTTTCAGAAATGAGAGATTGTAATTTAGTGGCAATACAAGCCCTACCTGTACTCAAGGAGTTTTCTGCATCGTCATTAAAAAAGTTGAATCGGCCAAATAGGTTTGCCACTTTTTTGTAGGCGCTTGACCCCCATGCACACAAAGGGAGGCCACTAATCTCAATCCATACCATCCGTTCATTGACAACAAAGGAAGGTGAGGGGACTTTGATGGACGTCCATAGAAGTTTCAAAGATTCATTGGATTTGAATGCTTCACATGATTTCGAAGAGGTGAATTGAATCCACACCCATAAACCTCCAACATAATGAATCTCAACATCCACAAACCCTCCGTTATGGCAAACTCGATACATGTTACTAATCGTGTCAATCTCCTTCACTTTAACCAAAACTACCGAGGAGGTATCATCAACCTTGATGGGATCAATTTCACCTAATTGAATACTCTTGACGTTGTCCATAAAGGTTTGGCGAATATCTTTTGAACTCGTATCACCATGAGCAACAAAAGCATAGGATTTTTTGAGGGGAAATTAGCGGTACTGTTAGTGCTAAAAATAGGGCGATCATGAGTGGTTCTAGGCATCTGCAGATTGTCTGAATTAGGTTTCCTAATTGGAATCGAGGCACTTTTAGGATTACGTTGGAATCTTGCAACCGAAACAAATACATGATAGCTCCCAATCCAAATATTCGAAAGAGATTTGGCAAACACCTCTACATTATGAACACCCAAAAACCTAACAAAACCGAAACGTTTACCTTGTTTTTATTTTTTGTTTGCGATAAACGCATCAACAATACGTCCACAAGGTTGAAATTCTTTCCATAAGTTCTTAGCATCCAAAGAAATGGGAAAATTCGTGACATAGAAGGACGTAGCGATTCGCTCCACCTCTTTCACAAACGGCTTATCAATTGGTTTTGATTGCTGTTTTTTGTTTGTTCCGAAGACCTAGGTCCATTTATCAGGGTTAGAATTGGATCTAGCCATAACAATGGGTTGAGGATTTTTATCAAGCAGGTGGTGTGCAACACCTGGTTGGATTATGAATTGATTGCCTTGTATTTCACAAAGCAAAAAAGTGAAAGGAGGTGGAAGAGTGTTGTTGTTGTCGTGAGTGTGGTGGTAGTGGTGATGGTG
The DNA here is from genome assembly GCA_022545495.1 of Chrysanthemum lavandulifolium. Classification (NCBI taxonomy): domain Eukaryota; kingdom Viridiplantae; phylum Streptophyta; class Magnoliopsida; order Asterales; family Asteraceae; genus Chrysanthemum; species Chrysanthemum lavandulifolium. The sequence continues at coordinate 22,131 of JAHFWF010000071.1, forward strand.
GTAGAGAACAAGAGATGAGGTGGCGGATTAGGGTTGCCGTTTAGGAGGTGGTGGTGGTTTTCATCTCTCTCGCTGTGAGGTTCTTGATGAGCAATTGATTCATCTCTCTAGCAATTGATGAGCAATTGATTCATCGCTGATATTAAGTAGCCTTTACCTCTTTACTTCATAAATCATAAAGCATGTTCTTACAAACCATCTCTGTGGCTTTTTGGTAGAGCATTTTGCTAAGTGATGAGGCCATTATTCATGATGTTTAATACAAGGAATTTCGGTAATGAGAAACAGGATGGTGAGTTGCGCATCTTGTGGTGGTGGTAGATTGATGGTTGCGGTATCAATATTATTAGATGAATAAGTTAGTTGGCCCAAGCCCGACTTGTGGGATGGGTCCATTAGGGTTTCCAGGTATATTGTTTATAAATACCTGACGAATAAATATTATAGCCTACGGGTTTTATCTTTGTCTAACATGGTTTCAGAGCGTACCATAACTCTCCTTCATATTCCGCTGCTGTAATATTATTTTTTTATCGTGTCCAAGGACGGACCTTCATAGAGACCGGGCGCGACCCTCCCAAAATTTTGCCACTTTGGTGTAAATAATATAGGTTTTAGGGGTTATTTAATTGAGGTTACAAACAAATCTCCGATTCGGCCCTCCCAAAATAAATTTGGCCCCCCAAAAAAAATGTTCAAGTTCCGTCTATGCTCGTGTCGATCGTTGGCTCTTGATTTCCAGTCGACTACTATATTGGTGGTAAAAGTCGATCGAACCAGTCGGCTTGCTGTTACTATATTGGTGCTAAAAGTCGATCGTTGGTTTTTTAGTATAACCAGTCGGCTTGCTGTTTTCATCTGGTATTTTTGTGGTGCTTCTGTCCCACGACTAACAACCTAAAACAGTCTATCTCCTCATCTCGACACCCTCCGAATCACAATCACAACCCCTAACCACACTTAAACCTAACTCACCTCAATAAAACACCGATCTGCCCAAAAACCTGCAAATATGTCGTGCTCTTTAATGACTTTCGTCTACTCAAACAACAACAATTATAACACATATTCATCATGTCTTGTATTTCCTCACAATCCACTTTATAAACGGATTCGGAGGATCCGACCACGTAATGAGAAAAGCGGTCTCTGTGTTGGATCTCGATATTATGATGAGGGTTCCATGGTGTGAAGTGATCGGTGGTGTTTGGGATGATAAAGTCAAAAATTATGAATAAAAATGTGATAGTCTAGTTACTTGTTTTGTTTTTATTATTTGTTTAATTGTGTGTGTGATGTCATTCAGCGTTGGTTTCTTTGTTTTCATTTCTATTTTCTAGAATTAATCAAATAAGCACCTTAAAAAAAAAAACAAAACAAAAATCCTGAGACGATTTTTGTTTTTATTGTTTGTTTTTGTTTTATGTCGAATCCAGGGTTTTTATTCCCGAGACGACTTTGTTAGTGTCGAATCTAGGGTTCTTATTCCCGAGACGACTTTGTTGGTGTCGAATCTAGAGTTCTTATTCTCGAGACGACTTTTGTTGGTGTCGAATCTAGGGTTCTTATTCCCGAGACGACTGTTTGTGATACTGTTGTTCCCTATTCACTATAGTATAAAAACAGTTTAAGTATTGTAAACAAACTAATAGTGAATCAATGACTGAAAAGATGTAAGTAAAACACAAAGAGTAATTTTCAACATCATATTCTTTATTAGAAATGAATCAAAAGAATACGTTACCCTAGTACTTGCGGAACAATACTAGGGATTGAAATGACAAAGTGTTGTAACTCCTCACTAAGCTCAGGCTAAGTCTGAGCACAACTACAAGGAACCACTGAGCTATCTCAGGGACAAAGTTTTATTTGAAGGAGTGAAAGATGGCTTGTGTGTGTGTGTGTTTTACAATTCACAAGCTTGAAACTTTCACTCAATCTCTTATGCTATTTATACAAGTATGAGTTTTAACTCTTTCCTAAGTGACAAATTGACAATTTTGCAGAAGACAAAATCTTGATGTATTTTGTCTCATTCTAAAGACTATATTAGGTAAAGGACCAAGTCACTTTCTTCATGTCGATATTGATCTTCGATACTAAAAGGAAACTTTCGGGATAAGTACTACATCTTATTAGTTTCCAATGTAACCGCTTTATCCGCCCATTCTTGGTCTTCATAGTCTTGGTCTTGGTTTCGGTTTGTCTTAAGTGTAAGTAGTTGGTGAGGAGTTTAGGGATTGGTGAGTTATTGTTATCACTCACTGAATCCACCATCTTCTTCTTGACTCAGTCTTCACCCTTTAAGTTCCGCCTTACTGAGTGGAGAGACTTATTCTTCGTCTCTTACTGAGTATCCTGAAGATGACTCACTGAGAGACTATGCAATCAATGACCTGTTACACTTAGGGTATTTTCTATTCAAATACTTGACTTAAGGGGTTTGGGTATTTACTGAACCCAACAGATACTTTGGTTTATCCTTCGGATACTTTGGTTATCCGTAAACAAAAAAATTAGAATAGGGGATACTTTGGGTTATCCCGTTTTACTTTGGTTTATTGTTTATTTTGCTTTCTTAGTTTTCTTCTTCAGTCCGAGCTTTCGCGATTTCGCCACTCGGACTGCGGGGAGTATTAGATGAATAATTTAGTTGGCCCAAGCCCAACTTGTGGGATGGGTCCATTAGGATTTCCAGCTATATTGTTTATAAATACCAGACGAATAAATATTATAGCCTACGGGTTTTATCTTTGTCTAACAAATATGGGTGGCGATAGGAACCGGTTTTAAGAGGCACCGGTCGTGGTGATATAAACCATAACTTGGATTATATGGAGCTATAAAAATTGAGTTTTCTTTGATTCTAGACCTCTACGTAAAGATACACTTGGAGAAGACGTTAAACTTCTGTCTCACTCGTGAATTTTACATGGGTGCAAACAAGTACGTTAAACCTATATGGTTAGATTGGATAAAAAATCTAGTTATGGCTTGTACTAAACTACTGTATATACTATCACATGTTCTCATCGGTTGTCATTTTTATACCTTGCAAGTCTTACTATAACACCTTCATTAGAGGTTTCATTTCTTTTCGTGGATGGCATTTTTGATTCACAAATCATCATGTGCATTGTTGTTGGTATTTAGGAAAAAAGAAACAAAAAAAAAAGTAATATTCCTATTAGCAAATCGAAACTTTAAAAAAATCGACCAAAGTTTTTATAAAGCACCTAATTGGTCATGTCATAAAAGTCTAGAGAGAAATTAATTATTTTTCTAAAAATTAAAAATATGTATTGTTTTTCAACATATGTTCATCTAGCTATTTGCATACTTTAATCAGGTAAGAGTGATTATTTGCACATTTTATAAATTTATTGACACACTTCAATTTATGGTGTCTTGATATATTTATCTTTATAAGGTTGAAAATAAATAAAAATGATGTAAGGTTAAAAATGTCAAAATATTATAAATTGAAGTGTGTAAATAATCACTCATGTAATGCTTAGGTTGACCTTTGGCTGCTGCATCATATTCCTTTGACATTGAGTGGGCTAATGAAATATTCGTGTCATAGGTACGAATAAAACAGATATACCGTTTAGCCACTTTTAATTTTTTTTAGTTAAAATGTTAAAATTTAAAAAATAAGAATTTTACTTTTTATGAAAACTGTTTGGAAAATTGTGACTAAATGAATTTTCAGTTTTTTATTTTCAGACGTTTTTTATAAAAAAGAGAGTATTTCTCTTCAACTAAATGCTCCCTAAATCATTTCTCAAAAAATATACGATATTAGATAACCGGTCTTCAATAGAAAATCAGAATAACAAACTACAATTTGAATTTGTCAAAAAAACAACCCGTTTGACCGTTTTAGAATGAACTTAAAGTATAAACTACAGTAAAAAACTAACACAAGAATCGTGTATCCCACTTCTGTCAAAAACAATAATTAATGTTTTCAAGTCGATGATGGTATGATATTCATTTTAGGACAAAGTACTAATTATTTTTTTCATAATGTAGCAAATCCAACTATATAAAATGTGTAATACCCTCGTTTAAGAAGTCCACAAGCATTATGACAGTGACAAATTCTCAAAAACAATTCCAAGTATAGAAGATGTCAAGTCCTTATATTGAAAGTCCACAAACCCAAGTGTAAAAAATTTGTAATAACCTTCGTTCAAAAGTCTACAAACACTTTAATAATTACAAGTTCGTATAGCTATTCAAAGTGTATTATGTTGGAAAAATAGTTTGCAAAGTGAGTTTTGCAAATTTTTGGACACTATTTAATATATGTATATGTTATATATATATTTATATTTCTTAGTAGCTTTGCGTTCTCCTTGACGAGAGCTTCGCAACGATTTAAAGCGTGTCAAAAATGGAGGTAATATGAATGAGATATCGTGTCTCAAAGAGAGGCACTTGAAGCACAAACAAATTGGAAAGTGGGAGTATCCCACATCGCCCAAAACAAGAAATGAAAGCTTGTTTATATAGAAATCTTGATATGAACCTTCAAATTGACTTGTTGGTTTTACTCCAACACCTACGCACGTGAGGGGTGCGATTTCAGATTTACGGGCCAAAATGGGTTCAAGCTTACGAACTCATGCGAACCCAGCGACTGCAGACACGAATGCGACTCGAAACCTCGCACATCTTGTCTTGGTGACCAAGACAGGTTTAGCCTATAAAATAAACCCTTGTCATTCAGTTTTCAACACACAGAAAACGCATCTCCTTACCAGACGATTTCCAGCAATCCTTCGATCGAAGCGCATACGCTTGATTTTCGAGCAAGTTGTCATGTCCGGGCGTGCAATGACTTTGGACGTTAATACCTGGGAAGCAGACGATGAATACATTTTAAGGGAATCGTGTTTAACAATATACCTGGAAATCCTAATGGAACCATATCACCAGGAACCCACTTTTACAAAATTCCTAACAATCCTCCCCTAAACTTGAATTTAACTTGGTTAACTTCAAGTTTCCAGATAGATCTTGAACAAGCAATAGGATTGACCAAAAACACCAACTGAAGCAAGAGAAACATCCAGCAGAACACCTAGAACACCAGAATAGCAATGAAGACCAGAATTCCATCAGCAAGCATCCTAGATCAGCAGCATCAGGAACCACCAACAGCATCAGTAACCTGAGTAGATTTGATGAGCCTTTACCAAGTAGCTACTCACTCTTGGGCTAGCTAGTTCATGAGTGGAATCATGGCATCACCCTGGTGAACTAGTAACCAGTCCAACACTTAGAACATGAATCAATGGTGTGTTGGAGGACCCTAATGATTTTTGGCAAACCATCACAGCCATCAACGGATTTGACTTGTCTTTACCTGAAGCCGTTAACTCAGGACTAGTCATGGTGTTCCACTGCCTTTACCACAAGCCATGAACTTGTGGGCTAGCCAAATCTTCATCTATGAGGACATGGTGAGTTGAGCACCATACAACTTATTGGCAAGTTGTCAACCATCCAACGGATTTGACATCTCTTTACCAGAGCCGTTTGCTCATGGAGTAGCCAATGTTGGGTGTGTTAGACCAGGGTACATTGATAACCCCCTGATTTTTAGGAAATCAACACCTATCAACGGATTTGAGAATACTTACTAGAGCCGTACCCTCATAGCAAGTTAACCCTTTGTCCCTCAAGACATGGTGAGTTAAAACCATATAGGAACACCAAATGTACAACAAGATCCTCAAAGATGAAAGTTAGGAAACACATAATATATACAAGTTATTTTTTTTATTTATTTTTTTTTAACACGAATAAAAGAGAAAGAAAGAAAAAAAGAATAGAAAATAACAGAAATATATATATATATATATAATAACAACATACCAAAGTTATGCAGAGGTATCAGCAGAGGCCTCAATAAGCTTATCCTTAAGGCGTTTGACTAACTGCTCTGCATTTTCCATATCATTTCCAACATGAGCAGTAGAGAATACCAACTTATTGGATAGCATTTGCTCCATTAGCCTCACAGAGAGTGGATAACTCAAATAAGAAAACATGTATAGATACACTCCCTCCCATGTCTGCACCACATGAACAGTGTATAAAGGATAAAATGTCCACTGATAAACCTGCCATTCATGTTGACCTTCCTAAACTTTAAATCCTTTGCCATCCCGAGATACTGAATCAAACAAAACTTGAAGATCCCCAAGCAAGAACAACCCAGCATCAGGAGCATCATGAGACTCAAAATATGTAGAGACCATACCATACAACCTAATGAGATCATCTCTATCCAAAAAATTAAGAATCTCTATCAGAAATGTAAAATGCCTAACTGAGCCATCCTGCCTATGAACAGAGTTAAAATATCCTAGACCACCAAGTCTTGTTGGAGTAAGTTCCCATCCATCCAGCCTAGACCAAACCACTACCTCCTCATCTGAATCATCTTCATCAAAATCTTGGATAAAGGAACGCTCTGAGGCTTGAAGATCAAGTGGCCTAGACTTCCTTTTCTTTGCAATAACTTTCTTTCTACCACCAGGTGTGGAGGAAGAAGAAGACACATTAGACTCTGAGATATCTGAAGCAGGCACTATGGGAGTAGGAGAAGGAATCTCAGGAGCAGTGGAAACCACTTGGGGCTCAGAAAAAACCTCACCAATTTCTGCATTAGAAACCTTCTTTGTCTCAGTAGAAGGCACAGTAGAAGGAACACCTTCAGGAGGAACATCTTCAGGGGAAACAACCTGAGAGGTATCAGCAGGTGTCTCAAAAGGTGTAGATTACTCCTTAGCAGGCTCTTCAACAAAAATACCACCATCAGAAGAATCATTAGACCGCAATCTCTTGACCTCAGGACCTTCTAAAGATGGCTGATGTCTCTTCATTCTTTGAAAAGGATTAATACCATCCTTTTACAACCTATCTAAGATCTTGTTATATTCCTTCACCAACACGTCATCAGGAAAAGTTTTCACATATGCCATACTCCATCCAGTGGAGTAAACTGCAGAACTCATATTCTAAACAATCTCCCTCATATGTAATCTCTGTTGAGCTTGAGTAGGAGGTTTGTCCCGTTTTGCTTTAGCCTTTCATTCTGCATCTGCCTTCTTTCTTTGATTCACCAAAGCCATAATATCAGCAACATAATTTTCTGAGTCAAAGGCACCTCCTAAGATAGATTGAGCAAGAGTAGGATTGTTGGACACACCACTAGCCAATTGACTCCAAGTATCATCTGTAAAGCTCAGAGCTAGATCATCCAATTCTTTCTTTCTCTGTGGTGTGACCTCAGGAGCTTTGTAAGACTGACTTTGGAATTCTGCATCATAAGTTGTAACACCCCAACCCGACAAGGGTAGAAGTGTCACATTTTGGTGTCATATCGAGCATACAATTAAAATCTTTACAAAGCGGAATCCTTAAAATGAAGTATCAAATAAGATAAACAATTGGTGACGAGGAAAATCTGATATCCAAAATGAAGTGAAATATCAAAACAAAAACTCTTCAAAGTATGTCCAAATAATAAGGTTACTAGGGTTGGTCCACTCGGATAATCCAACTCTCACCCATCAAAGCCCGTCTTCAAATTTAAAACACATGCAGAAAAGAAATGCGGTGAGCTTAAAAAGCCCAGTGAATGATATAACAAAACGAAAGCTAAATAAAGCGAGAAACAAAATGAAATAAGGAAGGCGATAACAAGGTCGCAAGCGAAAGAGGACAATGAGTCAATGAGGGTCTGCGAAACACAATTACACAAATACCCGGAGGAGCAGATATGAGAGGAGGAAAAGCACATAGCACATTGATGACATAAGCGTCGCACATCTACATAACCGGGCATACAATAAAGCGGAAATCGAGTATAAATAGGCCAGCGGAAGTCCAAATGCTAGCGGAAACAATTAACGAGAAAGTAAGCATGGCAATCACACAAGTCAAATAATTACGCTTAATAACATAACAAGTATCATGACCAGCGGAAGTACTAACGATCAACACATGGCGATCACACGTAATAAGTAGGAATACAGTAAAACCGATATAATTAAATGAATTAAGGCATAGCATGGCAACTAAACAAATTAACAAGCCAGACGTCACAAGTTGAACCATTTACCCAATCAAACCGTAGCATAGACAGAAATGTAAACATGGCATGTCAACAATAAGCAGATAAGGACACAACGGAATAGTCATAGTCCACGAGATTAACCGAACAAGGCACACATAATAAACCGACAAAACTATCGATTACACAATAGCATGGTCACCAGACAATTCAGAGGGTCACATAACAGTGAGATCATATATCATCAGATGGAAACAGGTAACTCAGATAACCGCATAATAATCACATCATAGCAGGATAATCAGTAGCCACATAAAACATGAATAGCATAATCAAATTCAATAAGCATATAATAACCCGGTATGTGAATGGAACGATAATCGGAATTAACGGAATGAGAGTGTGACAGATCAAAGCAATGGAATATATATATCTTGGTAGTAGAGTGAGTCATATAAGGGTACACAGAATATGGTGCGTTGGGGAATGTAGAAGGTACAATATAGGTATATCAAAAGTGTAAGGTTATCAATCTACCGAGCAGGAAACATATCATATCATATCATAAGTAGCCATTGTATTGGAGGGTGACCTCGGAATACCATACATAATAGGAGGAGACCTCGGTAACAAATGGAGTAGCTAGCTCCCGAATTGTGAAGACAGCGTATTTACACCGACATCATTCACCATATAAATCATATCATAAACAAACGTGTCGGATCAAATCCCTCGAACATATCATATCTAGGATGCATCCATCGCCCGGAACATATCATAGTGGCCAAATCATATACATATAGTGAGCTCATAATCATATCATATCATAATGGGGACTGATTGTGTAACATCACTACATACACCGGAGTCATGCCATTGGTGTATCAATGACACGGTCATGTTACCTTCATGACTAGGAACACATATTTGGCTCGGGTATCAAACGACGGGTCAAAACATAATCATATCATATCATATCATATTATAAGGGTCCATATCAAAGTTCATATCAAAGTTCATATCAGAGTTCATAATCAGATGGTTCATAATCATAAGGTTCATAATCAGAAGTTCAGAATCATAACAAACGAATATCATAGCGAACAGAATCATATCAAAGTATTATGTCGGAATCATATCAAAAGGATCATAGCATATGTAAATCATAGCAAAGGAATATCATAGATGAAGCAAAGTCAAGGATTGAAAAGTCAGGAGACATCCTTACTGAAAAGGGATAGAATATCTGTACCTTAACGCCGATGAAAGGAAAGCAAACAAATGAATGAACACGAAGACATAACGTCACGTCTCCTCCAACGAATCTACACGGATTACGATTCGTATAATACTTATTAGCTCATTTAAGTCATAACGGATTAATCGTATTAATATTTTTAGAGTTATAAGCGTATCCTCATTTTTAGAAATAGACGTAATCAAAATACTTTAGGGTAATAACCATTAATTAGTTAAGCTTAAGGGTTACAATGATAAATGGCAAAATTAAATGTTTAATATGATAAATATCCTATTTCAAGGCTTTATTAGATGATACTTCAAAGTGTAGAGTTACAATGTAATTATAATAAAAGTCTTACCTTTCAAATTTCAATGCACTCATACACGTAGCCTGATCCCACATACAACATGTAACCATATTCATCTTTTTTTAAATATATTATTATTATCATGCACTATATGAAAGACGTGTTTGCTTTTGTAATTTCAGATATGGTTTCCCACAATTATTATCAACTTTGTTCTTTACACTAATATAAGTGCTTAGTTCCTTTCACATTCAAATGCATGTTTTTATATAAAACTTATTACAGCCATGCAAGGTATATCTTCTAAACAACATTTCGATGTTATGAACATTAACAGTGACTACTTCCAAATGTGTTTCCTGTTAGCTTTACTACTCGCATATTATGTGAAATACCATTAGCATCTATTTTCTACCGTTTAAGCTTTTGAATTATGTGACTTGTTTCAAAGAATGAATGAAGTAACGATCAACCATAAATGAAACACGACTGTGAATCAAAGAGTATACCTCCAAACCAAATGAAACGATTTGAGTCCGAGAATGAATACAAGCGGTAGCACCGAACCAAACTCGAACATGTACAACACGAATACTATCGAAACAAACCGCCACATCTACGAATGGATGCGCCCAAAATTCAGCCCTAACACGAACCTTGAACCCTTGTAACCTTGAAAAGGGAAAAGTTTGGAACTCGTTTGCGATTTTCTTTTGGTTTAGAAAAGGTTACTGAATACACAGTTTATACATGAATGGTTATCTGGTTTTAAAAAGAAAGCGTGTGGATGAGGAAGCAAATAGGGCCAAGCCTAGCAAACAAGACCCACGACCTTCTCCTTTGAATCAATAGCCACGACCAGAACCCATGGCAAGGTCCCTTGAATCAAAACCCACGTCTTCTTGAAGAACCTTACGAGACAAAACCATGGTTGCAGCCTCCTTGTGCATTTGGTTGCTGGTATAAAACTAATGGGAGGGAGAAAGAAATAAAGTTGCCGTCACTTTGTTTTAGGAGTGTTAGGGTTTTCCTTGAATGTTTTTGGAATGCGTAATAATGTTGGTGATTTGAACGTGAATATGGGGATTGGAGGGGAGGAATTCACGGCCCAAAATAAGGAGACATTTATGACTAAATCAATCCTCCCATTTACCATATATACTTAGTTATTTTGATTTGTTATATTACTTAGTTTAAATGTGTTAATAATTTTTGTACATAAAATAGTCCAAGTAATATCATAATGTGTGAGATTTTTATTCATAGACAAGAAATGAAAGTAGACTAAAATTTATTGGCATAAGTTATTTACGAGTTAAGAGTTTAAGGAATATAACGAGCTTGACGCGTTTCACGAATTTCACAACTATTACTTGAGGGTAAAATGGTCATTTAACACGTTCACGGTTTTTAGGGTTTTACATAAGTAGCTTGAGTCTGTGCAGCTACTTCCTCATCTCTTTGTGAAATCTCATGAAGTCTCAAGAGTCTAGCCTGTTCAGCCTTAAACGCATCAGTGTCCATATCCTCTTCTACTACGTTAGCCTTCCCTTTATCAACTGAAGATACTCCTGCTTGAACATCTTCGGGGGAAATTTTAGGATCAGTAAAAAGAGATGCTGGAGTCTCAGAAGCAACAGATGGAGTAACAGCAGATACAGTCCTATCAGCAGAATCGTCTACATCATCTGAAGGAACACTTATATCAGCAGTAACTGAAAAAACCTTATCCATAGCAACCTCATCAGTATCAACCGGTTTAGAAGGAGGTTGCTCTTGATCAACAACATCAGAATGACTAGGAGAAACCACCTTACTACTCTTAAGGTCCTTTAGATTTAGGTAGCTCCTATTTCTAGACCTTCTTTGAAATACTTGAATCTCAGAATCCTTCTGAACTCGAGTCTCTCTTAATGACACAACAGCCAACACATGTAATGCCTCCAAATAAATATTAGCCCTTTCAGTGTCATGTTCCTCATCTGATTCTGAAAGGACAACTCTGCTCCTTCTGTTGTTGAGCCTAACCTCTAAGTCTGTCACCCTTTTCAACAATTTAACCATGGCTCCACCAAGAGTCTGCTTGGTCTCCTTAAGCTCTTCCCTGGATTCTTTAAGCTTAAACACCAAATCATCAACCTTCTTGACATACCTGTTGAGTAAACTAGACATATTTATTAGTACATTAGGATCCTTAGCTCCACCAGCAGGATTACCTGAGGTATTAGGAGCTTCATTGGACCTAGGAGGAGACACATGAAAATCATCACCAAAAGTGGTGTCATCCTCAAAGTAATATCTAGGAGGACTAGCAGGTTGAACAAAAGGTTGGTCAGGATTGACCTGAGTCTCAACAGGAAGTTGTCCCTGTGACTCAGAGGCAACCACTGGCTCCTCAGGAGCAACAAACTCTAAAGGGGGTGGGACAACAGGTTGAGGTGAAGGTGGTTGTGGGTCATCAGTGGCAACTGATGCAGAGGCACCAGCAACAACATTGACACCAGGCAACATAGTGGGTAGCAGGGGTCGATGTTCTCCAGCATAGTTTGTTTTCATTGTTGCAAATAATTTAGCAGTTAATTTAGTAATGACCCTTGGAGTTTTATCAGAGGTTTCAATGCCTAATATCATTTGAAGAAATCTAGGATACATAAGAAATTTATGTTTGGTATCCTTTATATTCTTAAGCATTTCCTCAAAAATATATCTTGAAAAATTATCTTGCCTTCCATGGGCCAAACAGATGATAGCATTTGCAATTGAACTGAAAACCGATCCCAACCCCATTTAGGACTTAAGCAGGCAAGGTGGTATGGATAAGAAATCTCCACTTAGGGCAAAATTTATTTTTAAACCAAATAATTTTCCCATCATAGGGATACCCTAAACTGGTTAAACCAGTAATAAGTGCTTTCTATCATTCTCAAAAAGACCACCTGCATCATCAAATTGCAACTGAGTCCTAATGAGAGACTCAGTGACCACATACTCATGTCCATCTATGATAGCCACTATCTCCTTGGGTTGACCCTCAGGAGACCTTTCAAAAGCTGTGGCCCATAATTGCTTGACTAAAGAGTCATAAACAACATATGGACAGAAGGATAATGCATACCTGATCTTTGAACGGAGAAGGAAGTCCACCATTTGATCATACACATCACTCCCTTTAGCTTTTTCCAGAAATGCAGTCTTGTTATGATTAACTTTGTAATCGAGTGTTGCCATTGATGAGCATATTGAAGATGAGCAAGATTCAAATTAAGAGGGAATTATGTAATTAGGGTGTGGGATACTTCTGATAGACTATTTAAATGTGTTACCCAAAATAGTCGTTTAAATTGACAACAGATTCGGAACAAATCTTTGACCAATTTTGACTTTAAATAAATCCCAAATTAAATTCCCAAATTTTGTCAAAACCAGCAGCAATGAAAAGTCAACCAACGGAAACCAAACAGTCAAACAGCAGAAACCAATTAACTTTTGTCCGTAGTTATCAATCCAAAGCTATCAGCAGAATCCACAGCTCATCCGCAGAATCCACAACTCATCCATGAGTAATCGCCATAAAATCAAGACAATGAAGAAGGAATCAAATCAAATCTTTGACCCATAACAGTGCCTTATGGGTCTCAATCGAACTTTTAGCAATACAAATTCCAACCATCAATATTTACCATAACTTCTACCGACCTAAGATTCCATAAAGCCTATAAAACCAACCCCTTGCATAAGCAACCATACAAACAAACCACATAACCCTAATCAGCAAAAGCTACTAACAACCAAATAACCATGAACAACTCCCCAAACCATCCTATTGAGTTATCATCATCAGATAGTGAACCAAACTGGCTTAACTACTTTCCTCCTGGTGCTTCCAACAGTGTGACTTACATCTCTAGAGAGCCTCCTATGAAGTCACCATTTGCATACACTTCTTCAGATGAAGATGTTCCCAATCCTCCTCCTCATGTGGAGTATGAAGTATCCAGTGCTGAGCTCAATGCTATGAATGAAGACACTGATGATGAGGTTAATGATCCAACCTACAAGCCATGCAACTTCAGGCCAATCACTGTTGCTCCTCTTGCTATTGTCCCTCCTCCTTCAGCCTCAACACCAGGACCTTCCACTTCTAACCTTGAGAAAAGGGTTATAGTATATGGTATCCCTGCCAATCCAGTGTGGGACTGGATGAGCAGAAGGGGAAAGGAGCACCACATGATGCCAGAGTGGGGAAACAGGAGGCCAGAGAGGAAGCCTTGAAGGTTGAAGCTAGAGTCTGAAGGAGTGTTGAGTCTGGAGAAGTGTTGTGTCAAGCTTGTAATGTGTTGAGTCTTGTACTGTTCCCAATGCATCTTTGAATGCAGTGTTTTAACAAAGAATAAAAGACTCTTATGCTTGCTCTTTAGTTATCTGTTGCCACTGATTGTTTGTTTGAAACTTGATCTGCAAGGTGGTTAGTAGAACACAGAACATACAATACAAATATATACACCTATATACACAATAATATGCAAAAAGATACAAACTATACAACTTAAATCTTCCCCTTAAACCAGAAACCTCCCCTTAGGCCATAATCCTCCCCTCAAACACAACAATCAGGGGTTGATCATGCCCATATGAACAATTAAATATTGAAATCTTGGACCATCAAAGGCTTTTGTTAGTAAATCAGCTACATTTTCATCTGTATGGATTTTAACCACTTGAATAAGGTGTTTTTCATTAGCATCTCTGATAAAGTGGTGTCTAATTTCAATTTGTTTAGTTCTTTGATGAAAAATAGGGTTTTTAACAATGCAGATGGTACTTTGATTGTCAATAAAGATCTTTGTGTTCATGAAATTGAACCCATAGTCTAATAACTGATTTTGTATCCAAAGTACCTGACCACAACAACTAGCAGCAACAACATATTAAGCCTCAGTAGAAGATGTAGCCACAATGGTCTGCTTCTTGCATTGCCAGGAGATTAATCTCCTTCCCAAGAACTGATAACCCCCAGTAGTAGATTTGCGATCAAAGTTGGCACCAGCATAATCACTGTTACTATAAGCTTCCAACTCAAATGGAGATTCTCTAGGATACCAAAGACCCAATTTAGGTTGACCTTTGAGATATTTGAAAATCTTGTTGACTGCATTCAAATGAGAAGTCAAGGGAGTGACCTGATGCCTGGAACAAGCACTGACTGCAAACATAATGTCAGGCCTAGAGGCAGTCAAATACATGAGGGAACCAATCATGGATCTGTAGAGATGAACATTAACATCAGGATCTGGTTCATTATTTGACTTAGCCTTAGGAGCTTCATAAGGTGTAGTTGCAGTCCTAACTAGTTCCATATCAAATTTCTTAAGGATGTCATGCACATACTTCTCTTGATGAATGAAAATACCATCTGATTTCTGCTGCACTTGAAGGCCCAAAAAGAACGTAAGCTCACCCATTGCACTCATCTCAAACTCACTTTTCATCAGATCCTCAAATTCCCTGCACCAAGCTTCTTTGGTAGAACCAAAGATAATGTCATCCACATATACTTACACAAGAATGATATCCCTGGAGCTCTTCTTGATAAAAAGAGTCTTATCAATAGCATCTCTCCTGTATCCATGTTTCAGAAGGAATGAAGAGAGCCTAGCATACCAAGCTCTAGGTGCCTGATGAAGTCCATAGAGTGCTTTAACCACTTTGTAGACCATATATAGATTATGGGGGTCTACAAATCCCTTTGGCTGAGTGACATACACTTCTTCCTCAATTTCACCATATAAAAATGCACTTTTCACATCCATCTGATAGACCATAAATCCCATGTAGGAGGCAAATGCCAAGAAGAGTCTGATGGCCTCTTCTCTTGCAACAGGAGCAAAAACCTCATCATAATCAATACCCTCTTCTTGTCTGTGACCTTGAGCAACCAACCTTGCCTTATTCCTTACCACAATCCCCCTAGCATCCCGCTTACATTTTAGGATCCACTTTGTCCCTATAGCATACTTACGAGAGGCAATGAACAAGCTCCACACATTTGATTAAAAATTGTTGCATCTCCTCTTGCATTGCGACTACCAATCATCATCGCGATTGCACGTGCAACCTTGGTAGGTTCTACTTGTGATAGAAACAAGCAAATAGACAATGATGATAGTCTATATGATTGTTCCTATGTTGATCCTTAATGTGGTGAGAAAAGCGATTCACCAAATTTTGTCTTCGACCACCTTCTAGTTTGCACGGTGGAAGTAGGATCACCAATGATTAGGGATTGTGGATGAGCGTATTAATCCTCTTAGTGACATTTGGACTAACATCAACCGATGTGGCCAGATTAGTAAAGTGGGACCAAAGTCGACATCATAAGAAGAAGAGTCAAAAATGCTTGTTCTTGACATATGATGAATGCCATCCAATTCAGAGCTGGAATGTTGTGAATTGGCTAAGTCAGATGGACTTGGAAATCTGGTAGGGGTATCTACAAAATCCAAACATTTAGCAGATGGAGTATTTGAGGTAACAACAGGAACAACTTCACTATAAGAAGGAACCGGAACATGACCAACAACATCAGCATCAGCAGCAACTGACCCAGTATCAGAAGGATCAACCACATTACCAGCTGGAACAGGTACATTATTAGCAGCATCAAAGTTCCTGCGGGGTTCAATAGTATCCTGCCTTAAGAGTTCCTCTTTATCTTTGGAGAATTCATAACCAAACTTTTCAGCATCATCCTTTGCTGCATGCTCTTGGCGTTGAAGCTTCACTAGCTCTTACGCATATCCTAGATCACTTGAAGTAACATCGAGCGGTGAGTCCTTGGTACCGAAAAGTGGTTAGTAGGAAAGGATGGAACAAGTATAAGTTGTTCATCACACTGGATCGACTCATCATCGGGGAACTGCAATATTAGTTTGAGCATCTTGTGGTTCTGCGAAGGTTAGATTTATAACGAGTATAACCTAAATGGTCGGTTAAATAGTCAAGATCAAAGTACCATTCTTGGCGTGCTCCACGAACATTTGGCTTGTCCTCTATAAATCTCAGATTCAGTGTCTCTTCAACCCTTTTTGTGGAGATGTTATAAACCATGTAAGCTTTACTATGAGCTGAATAGCCTACTACAAATCCCTCATCAGCTTTCCCATCAAACTTGCCCAAGTGATCACAGGTGTTAAGGATGGTGACATGACAACCAAAAGGCTTAAGGTGGCTAATGGTAGGAATCTTGCTAGACAAAAGTTCATAAGGTGTCCTTTTGTGAGGATTAGTTATCAACACCCTGTTCAATACATAACAAGCAATGCTAACTGCTTCAGTCCAGAACATGGTAGGTAACTTAGAATCAGCAAGCATAGATCTTCTTCGCTTCAATCGAGGTTCTATTTTTCCTTCAAAGAACTCCATTTTGTTGTGGAGTCTGGCGGTGCTATAATCCTTTTTATCCCCTTTGTAGTACAGAGCTATATCAATTTGGCATTCTTGAACTCTGTCCCATTATCACACCTAATGGCTTTAACCTTCTTGTTGTTGATTCTCTACCGAGCAATAAAATCTTGAAGAATCTGGAATGTTTCATCTTTAGTCCTCAAAAGAATGCCCAAACAATACCTACTATAATCATCGGTAACCACCAAATAATAGTACTTGTGATCAATGCTTCGATAGATGTAGGACCAAAAGATCCATATGTAGAAGCTGCAAGGCTCGAGAGATAGTCTTGTGCGATGGAATTGACTTATAGGAAGCCTTGTGTTGCTTACCCTTGTTACAAGCCACACAGTTGTGCTCATTAGTAAAGACCTTGGAAGGAAGTCCATTAACTAACCCAAATTTAGCTAGCTTGTTGATTTTTTTGAAATTCACATGAGCCATCCTTCTATCCCATTTGTTAGATTCATCCAAGGATGCTTTTGCCACCAAACAAGCTAAGTCACCTGCAGGCTAAACTTCATTGAGATTGAATGTATATAGATTATGTTTCCTTGGCACCTTCAGAACAACTTGATCATCATGTATCCGAAATCTTTTGAGAGAACAAGACATTGATGTCGATGAACAACACATAGTTTTTCTTGTCACAAATTTGGGACACATAAAATAGATTGAAGTTTCTCAATGCTTCCACATAATACACATTCTCAAAGTCCAGCTGGGCAGTTCTAATAGTTCCCTTTCCATGTTATTTTACCATCTCCTCCTCCAAAAGTAACAGTACCTCCTTGAATAGAAACAAAATCATGGAGTCTGTCTCTGTTCCCTGTCATACTCCTAGAACAACCACTATCTACAATGCCTAAATATTTATTAGAAAGAGGATCATCCTACAAGATAAAAATATACAACAACATTAGTATACATGGAGACCCAAGCCATCACTGACCTGGGCCTGCCTTGTGGATCACATTAGTAAAACCTGCAGATTGATGAGATCCACTATTGTTCTTGGAACCTTTGAAAGATGGTCCATTGCTTGTCCAAGAGCAACCTGCTGAGGGCTTAACAACAGTATCCTACCTTGCCCCCCTTTTATGTAATTGGTCATTATTAACAGGCCTGTATCCATTTTGAAAGTAAGTACTAGTAGGTATGTATAGTGGCCGATAAACATTTCTTCTCCAACATGATCAAGATGACTTGTCGGAGAAAGCAGGGTTACCAGCAGGCTGGTCTACCGAAGAATCGGTCTACCATGAAGTGGTTCATTGGTCCTCACATGTGTTCGAGAGGAACAAATGGAGGATTTTGGTCACATCATTCCATATTGGTCTATATCTCTGTTGATTAGTACACACCCATTTGTTTCTCATAAAAGTCACAATCTTTGATAAGATGAAATGTACTACCACAAACAAAACATGATTTCTTCTTAAAATGCTTGTTCAAAGCAGAATAGTCTTATCACAAACAAAATTATTCAAACCACAACCAAAATCGAATTGTTTTTAACAAAATCAACGAGAACAAGAAATGTTTCTAAAATAAAAGTCGTCTTTGAAGATGAATCATTACAACAACTCTTGGGACAAGCAAGGGCTTGGGAGAAGCGGAGACTTGGGCATAGTAGACTCTTCACTTGAATCACAACGGCATAGTCTTTAGATTGGGTCTCACAAGTCCTATCCTTTGGAAGAACAAGAGACAAAAGTATTAGATTCACTTTGCCAGTGTCGGATAAGTCATGGGACTTTTGACCATAGGTCATATGTGATTCATCGATTACGAGTGCAGGTTGGGTGGCGTAACAATACCATTTATAGAAGAAGAAGCGAATGCATTTCACCTTGTTTTACATATTTAACGTGTTTTCTATATTTATCTTCTTCTTCATCGATGATGGGATTAAACACACTTGTATTCATTGGGGTCATACACGTCATACGGACGAATATAGTCCTTGAAGCCCAACCCCATCTTAGTTTTAGCAGACATAGAACTATTCCACAATTTATCTAGGTTTCTAGCCTGTTCTTGCCACTGTTTATGCCTAGCCACCTCTGAATCTAGATTAGCTTGAAGACCCTCTTTTTCAGCAATGACCTTAAGATATTCTTTCTTATTAAATTTTAGCTTGTTCGAGGTGTTTTCCAAATCTCTTTCTAAAACTTTAATTTTCTCTTCAAGAGCCAATTGATTTTGTTGGTACCAGGCCTTTTGTTTTTCTAAAGATTTAACTGTTTTCTTATAGGCCTGGACCTGAATAAAATATTCTTTATATTGGCCATTAATGTAGGATCGAATATTTATTGTGTTGATGATTCGGGTGGTCTTGGGAGATCAAAATACATGTTAGCCATTAGAGAGAGAAAGTTAGAGAGTTGGGTGTTTTCTTGGTAGAGAGTTACTTCACAAATTGTAGAATGTTAGATTGAAAAGCACCACCCCTTCCATGGATGGAAGGGGTATTTATAGTTACAAACAACACGACCTCCTATCGGCTGTGGATCGGGGATCGGATGGGTAAGACCCGATCCTTCCTCCACGATGTTACACTACGCTAAACTAAACTAATAACTAACTAATAAAGCGATAAATAACGTAAACAACGACAAATCTACGAGCTAACATATGCTAGACCATTATTGGGGTGACCGACTCTTTAACATGGAATTTTCAATTCTAACAATCTCCCTAAGGGAGGTCACCCCATGAAATACATTTTCTTCCTAGCATTCTATCTTTGACTTTGTTCTTGAGCTCGTGACTTGAATTCTTCATTTCCATAATCTTTGTGCATTAGTAGTGAATCTTCAAAGTCCGCATTGATTTGTATTTTCGGTGGAGGCCTTTAAGCGATCCACATCTTTGATGATCTTTGAGCTTTCTTGAGATCATCGGCCGCATTAAATCTACGGATCACCCTTTATTGTGTTGCCATCATGTGAAGTTGTGACTTCGGACCGACATGCTCACACTTTTGAATCATGACATCTTTCCATCGAGTAGCGGAAGCCTTCTTTGGTTCATGATATTTGCGTGATGCGAAGCATAATATGAAATATCGAGCCAGGTTATGTAGATATGCACCAGTCATGAATTCTTCAAATTAAGTGTGGATCTTTGTGAGCATGCGGACTTTGGATTGACTCCTCAATTACGATCACCGCAACCGTCAAGTGTACTGCAAACAACGAGTTAGCAATAAACACACGAAAGTGTCTTTGACCACTTTCGTTGAATTGAGTACACGGCCCACGGTTCCCGTTGATCGATTACAAGTCTTACTGTGATCGGTGGGATTCCTAAGAATCTCCTTGACGGGGTTTCGCTTGTTGTTCTATTTGTTCTCAAGCCGGAGCGTCTCAAAGAAGACAACACGGAGTGAGTGAACCGGTAATTGAG
This sequence comes from Chrysanthemum lavandulifolium, assembly GCA_022545495.1. NCBI lineage: Eukaryota > Viridiplantae > Streptophyta > Magnoliopsida > Asterales > Asteraceae > Chrysanthemum > Chrysanthemum lavandulifolium. Next base: position 42,633 of record JAHFWF010000071.1, read on the forward strand.
ATTCAGCGATTGATGAAAATGATTTGAAAAACAATCGCGTATTGCTTGAAGAAAGAGTTTTGCTGTCTGACGAAGGTTTTATGAGAAAGATCAATTTTCAAACAAAATACTTTTGTATTAGAGAATGAGTACACATTCGACGTGCTAGTGAAAAGAAGAGATTCGCACATCGAGCGGTTTTCTAAAGTATTTTTCAATCAGAGATACTTTTGAATTTGAAAACATAAGTACACATTCGACGTGCTAGAGAAAGAAGATTTGCACATCGAGCGGTTTTCCAAAAGTATTTGTCAAATCCATTCTGGACCAAGGTTGATTCACGAGTGAATCGCCCCATTGTTTCTATCCGGTTGTCACAAGTTTGATCTTTAGAAAAGATCTCACATGCCACCTACCAAGAGCTTGTTAGATGTTGGCTCTAGAAGGCTTTCCATCTTCATCGTGAATATTTTCATATCACTCGGATGTTACGGCAATACCACAAGGATAATCGTGGGACTCTTAATATATAATCTTACTTTCCACATTGTGTGAAACAGCAAGTCTTCATTAATATAGTGTCCTAACGAGATATTGTGGATGATCTCTTGGCTCTAGACTCAATAGTGCACTTTTGGTTCTGTCTTGGAGACTGGGAGAGGTCTCCTTCTTCAATATCAACAATCTCTAAGAAAGTCGATAGATAATGTCGGTTCCCGTGAGAATGAAACAAGCCCTTTTAAGAGGAACTTGAGTGGCTTGGGAAGTTTAGTCTTGATGCGTCCTTTGGGTCCATGACGTCTTGTCTTCAATACGGTGTTACCTTAGTAACAACCGGTAGCATATGTATTGAACCGGTTTACGCCTAAGGTTGAATTGATGGAGGGCTATTTCTTTTCACCCTTTTCACATTCATTTCTTTTTCATTCTTCAACCCCTTCATTGCTACGAGACTTCATAACTAGAACCTTGTTGGGATTATTCGATTACTAGCTACATCTCGATCCGCACTCTTCCCATTTCTCATTTTCTCCTTTTTCAATATTCCTAAGGACTCTACACTATCTAGTGGATTGTCCACAGGAAGATCCCTCCGGTTCTGGCGGATCGTGGGAACAAATACCTAACCTAACCATCCTTATAACTCCATGCATAAAGTAAATTTGGTGGGTCTTTTGGTATTGTTCATTCCTTCTCGAAACCAATTGAAAAATCATTTGGAAAAACAATCAAGGTACTTGTGATACGAGATCAAAGCATTTTGTACCTTAATAGTTTGATCATTTAGAAAACCTCCCTCAACATGTGCGTATGATTTAGAAATTGTTTAGCACAAGGAGGCAAGAGGACTTTGAAATATTTTCTTTGATCACAATTTTCATACGAAAAAGCCATTTGATTTTCATGGTAAAATTCTCCCCTCAATATATGCATAGGATATTTGAAATCATTTTATCACATAGAGGCAAGAGTTCTTTTGAAGCACATTCACGATCACAAAAGCCATTAAGATAACCAATTGAAAACTCAATCAAGGTACATTATGTTAAAACATAAAAGCTTTTGTACCTCGATAGTTAATTTTCTTATAAAATGCTCCCCTCAATATATGCTTCGAGATTGAAAGTGTTTACTTTGCTCTGAGAAGCGACTGCACAATTGAATCAAAACGATCACCTTTATCAAATTTCATTATTAAATCACAAATTCTCCCCGATCAAAAATATCAAACCCTTTGAGATTTTGGATCCCAAGTGATTTAATAAGGTTTAAAACATGGGAGAATATGTGGCTGGATTAAATACTCATCATGTTTTGGATAAATCCTCCTCCTCAACATGTGCATTGTGTATGAAATCGTTTGGCACATGGAGGCGGGAGTGCCTTTAAAGGACTAAAACCAATTCCATTTAAAGCAGATAAGAGATTTAACTCACGATCTCTACCCGATCAAAATTTCAAACCTTTTGAGATTTGTGATCCCAATTGATTTAAATCATTTAGAAAAATTTGGGGAAAGGCGTGGCAAGATTCAATTTTGAAAGATGACGAGATCTGGACCATTTTAAGACATTAAAGATTGTTAGTGTCGGTATGATAGTTTTAAGAGATCTTTTAAGTAAAACAAAACAATTTCACAATCAAACAAAAACGAGAAAAGATTTCATTTTGAAAGACCTTGATTCTAAAGAAAAATCATACCATGACATAACATTAAATCTTTAGATCACCACTTTTGTTGTACAAAAGCGGACTTTTGAAGATATATTGTATGAAAATATTTTAAATTAAATCACTCTCCCCTCAATCGATGACCGAAGTCGATAATTGAGTGACTTAAGTTTTGATAAAATGAAGTCCGGTGATTTTTAAAATTTAGTCAATATATTTTCAAAACAATATATTCCATTTTCAAAACAATTTATTCAAATTTATTCAAATTGTTTAAAAATGGTATCTGCTAAAGATACGTTAGTGGTTGAGAAGCTTCGTTGTTGTTCTTTGTAGGGTTGTAAGAAAAACCGTCGCAAATGCGGTGAGACTTCTTCTTACGTTGCATTTTGAATGCCAACCGAGGTCCATTAAGCTCGTTTCTTCACTTCTTGAAGAAAACCATCTGCGATTGATGAAGAGACCTCTTCGTTGCATTTCATGCCAACTCTCCATTGAAGTCCGATTAAGCTCCGTTTCTTCATTTGTCAACCCAAGATATAGTTACCCTTTCCTTCGGCATCCAATCATCTTCAATTGTGGGATCCGGATCGGAACATTCTTATAACCAATATACCGCATACGTTAGTGAACACACATACAAATATATGGTGGTCGACAACACCCAACGACAATCGACTAATAAAGTCAATCCAACATATCAATCGGATCATGTAAGGTATGGGAATAATGTGTTTCTCAAACTCTAATCATCTAAACCTAACAATCATATCCTAGAAACCTAGTCCTTCAACATAGGCAATTATATTTTTCGGATAAGCACGTGGGATAATTAAGAAAGTCCGTTAGATGATATAAATTTGAAAACATTCTCCCCTCAATCAATGACTTATTTTACGAAAAGATTAAAAGCGTTGAAGTCATTGATTGAGTTTTCAATTCACAAAAACTACGATTCGATTGATTTTCAAGCAACTCATTTACCACCATTTTGAACACAACAAATATTTTTACGAAGAATTATAGGCGGAAAAACATTTGTGTAGGAGCAACGATCCTTGACATACTTTCCTCATTTTATTTTAGGATAAGTGCACGAAATTTGTGAAAAGCGTTTAAGCGTAGCACTTTCCTTCCTTGAAAAGCGGGTTGCTATCGAAATAATAGCAAGCCATGGTTTAAGCGCGGGTTACGATGCGAAATAGCGCAAGCCATATTTTGAGACATGTTTAGAAAATAATATTTACACCTCACCTTTCGAACTTCATCTATGGTCCCGTGCCATTATTGAATGACATTTCTAAGACCGTGAGATGTTATCGATACCGAAGACATGTCATGTGAAAACATATTTTTGGTATTTTGAAATTTTACGATTTTTATGGGTTTTGAAGGTTTTATATTTTCTATTTTCTTTTGTTGGTTTTATATTTTGTATTTTGTTTCTTTGGTTTTATATTTTTGTATTTGTTTTTTTAATAAATATATACAAAGATAGAATAGATGATATAGTTAAAGAGGATGATGATCTGAGTACCGAGATAAGGATATCGAGCGACACGTCGTAGAAGATAGAATTGTCATCTCTTAAACATCCACCACCAAAGCTTCAAGGGCTCTTGAATTGAAAGAAATAGAACCATCTGAAGTGAGACTTTGGCGCTTCCCCAAACCGAAAATCCTTTAGGCGAAGCGATTCAAAGCTTTCTTTCAAGCTTCTCTTAGCGGTGCACAAAAAGCACACCATTATCATAAATCCATTGCTCCTTTCAAGAATAATCACCGTGATTCTTCGTTTGAGGTTATATCATCCAATAGAAGAACAACAACGTATCATCCCATATAAATAATCTTCTCGATTCCATATCCCTTTGAAGTGCAAGCAATCCATTCCAAAAGGTGTCAAGAGACCACTTCCCCAGTAGTTGAATTGATCGGTCAATCTCTTAGACTAGAGCTCACGAACCCGAATACACATATGCGAAGACAAAGCGATACCATCAGTAGCGATTAAGTCCAATAGCCAAAGAATAACCCGATGTATACTTTTCTCTCCACGAAGAAAGTGTATGAAGCTCAAGAACCGAAGTGCCGAATGCCCAAAAGAGAATAAGCGATAACATTGAAGAAGCGGGCGAATCAGCGATTATCTCTGCGGGTGACAATCTCTGCGGATGTCAACACGGAATAAGTGATTATATCTACGAATCACAGATTAAGCCCTCGGGTAAAACAATTGAGCATCCCAATGTACACAATCTATCCACGATGATTGTGATAAAATCAAAATCATCACACACTTGAGTACCTCTTTCATCTTGAAACTAACTCTTCCATCTCTTCCCACGTCATTGGAATAATAACACAAAAGCCTTCATGAGTAAAACCTTGAGTTTCTCTGCGGTCATGACATTTGTTTTACCGGGATATCTTCAATCATTTAGAAGAGTTAAGTTCATCAAGTTTACTTGTCATGAGTCAAACCTTGAGTTTCTCTGCGGTAATAACATTTGTCTTCCGGGATATCTTCAATCACTTAGAAGAATTAAGTTCATCAAGTTTACTCGCTTTGTGTTTATATGTGAGTCTCCTTTCTCCTTCTTGGTTTTGACACTTGAATCAACAACACTTTATCGACCAAATACTTGAAATCATTGAGAAGATCGCTTGAAGTCTTTGTGGAATCAACTTGTGAAGAACAGAATGAGCAAGTCTAATTGGGGATTAAATCGACTTTTCACTCTCCCCGATTAGTGCTCTCCCCTAACCGACAATCTTTATGATGAATGCTTGAATTAAGAAGAGGTCTTTATATAATCAAATGCAACTCGTCTTTGGTCTTCTAACATATAGCAAGAAATGTAGACATGATCAGACTCGACCTTCTTCAAGATTGTCCGGTTGGGGAATAGATAATTAACATCTTCAACTCGCACCAAAAGCATCCCACCAAAAGCATCCCAATTAACACATCTTGCAAATCCCTTAACTAAAATCCTCCCAATCAAACAAAACGAGAAAGATGTTCATCAAAATCGGCAATCATGCCATAGCGAACACACAAGATGGTAACACCAAACTACCAATCACATCAAACAAACGAGATAGATTATTCGAATCATCATGTTGATGTATCGTGAAGCATTAACCGGAAGCACTTTGTCGATAAACTCATCAATCCAAGTGAAGATGTCAACCAACGGCTCTTTGAGTTAAGAGCCGTATGACCATTATATTCTCAAATATCAATCAACAATGCAAAAATTCACACTTCTTCTCCCTCAAGAATTGCATACGGAGATGCCATTCTTGACTAAATAAGTGAAAATCATCCGAATGTTCTATTCACACTTCTCCCGCAAAATCGGCACATGATGTCGCCATCTTCATTATAATCGAGCAAGTGGAATGAGAAAACAATCGATGGTAGCCGGTTCACCTGATGATGGAAGCGCATGGAAAAAGTATGAAGCATGTTGATGAGAATGGTCATAATAAGAAGATTTCTCTTGTTCGGAAGATAAAGCACCTTTGAGACGTACACTTTTCTTTTCTTTAGAGAACGAGCTTGAACGGAAGTATTCAAACGTCATAATGTTGAAGTACGAGGCCGAATCGATGTGAGCAGGCGTCATTATCTCTCTTTTCAATCTCTTGGCAAAACATGTAATCAACCCCATTATCATTGGTAGGCTCTTTGTAGTGACGGTGATGGAGATAACCAATATGATGAATTTGACCACAAGTAAACTAACCCGAACTCGTGACTTAAACTTGCACATGTGTAACGAAGAGCGGTGCGAGAAATCATGCTCCATTGAATCTCTAAGTACTCTATACTCTTCAACCAACCAACCATCAAGTAATAGGCGTACATCACCTCTTGAAAATCCACAATTGAATGTGACCTTTGAGCACTACAACGTAACTCCTTAAAGTGATAGTTATTTTGTGGTGGTATGAGCCCAATTCCCCAGTGGTAAAGAAAGGTAAAAGACACCCAACAATAACTAGATTTCCAAGTCTTCGTTTATGATAGTAAGCTCGAACAAGGATCATGAAGAATCTTCATCCAACCATCCCCGATACCTTCGGATACTAAGTACACTCGCGTGATAATTCACTTCAACCTCAAATAAATAATATTGAATTAACGCCGTTGTCGCATCCTCTCAGTTAGCTGCTCAAATCTAGCCTTCTTTGACATTTAAGCGAACTCGATAATGGTTTCATCCGACCATGGTTAAAAGCACATAACCCGTAAAACCATGTAATAACCAAAGCGCCATGACGAATATCCAAACACACATCCAATTTATGAAGTACACCCTTTTATCCTTTCTTGAAACGGAACCCATAACACCGACATCGAAGACCCGAGATACGCTTTCCTTTCTCCAAGATGGTTCCATCATCACGGATTTTACAATTCTATAGTTTAAACCAGAAATTGTTTCTTTCAGGATTTTACAAAACCAAGAATAAACCGTATGATAGTTCCGAAATGCACTTTACAATTACTGGGATATTTCCATTGTCACGGGATTTTACAAGTCTCGATTTAAACCGAGAAATAGGTTCTTCAAGGATTTTACAAAATCAAGACAAAACCGTAAACAATGTCGACTTGAATGTGTTATGACAACATTGGTTTGGTGAATATCGTTTTGGGGAACATGCGCGGTTCATCAATGTTCATTATCCAACATCAACATTATCATCAATCATCCAATAAACACCTTGGTAAACACATCACTCACGCATTCTGTCGGCAATTTCAGTGACAACATGGAGAAGTAAATCCGATATGCCAAACTTGATCATGAAGTGAACTTCCCCAGAATTGTTACTTAAACTTGTACTAATCCTTGTGAAGAAGAAACGGTGTACCCAATGTACAAAACCTCTTGACATTCTCAACTGAGTGAGACACCGTAGTGATAGCAACGTTGTGTGTCAAGCGAGAAAGAATCACAAACGTAACTAAATAGCCAAGTCTTTATCACCCTCAATAAATGCCCAAACAAGTCATCTTCGCGAAAGGATAGAGAGAAAGAAGAAGAAATAAGTGAACTTGCCCGGAAAACCTCACTTCAAATCCAAATAAGAAATACCGTCCAAATAACCCCGTAGTCAACTTTGTTAAACAATCAATTCAAGCCGTGACATACAATACTCCGTGAGAATGCATAATCCCAAGTATCAAACCTCATAACATAAGGAATCTTAATATCATGTCAAATCACATCATCAGCTTAGAACACACAGCCCATGTGATACAATAGATCACAACATCATCAAATTGCATCATCTTGATACAACTTGCAGACTGAGTATATCCAATCCAAAGGATTAATTAAACATCCAAAGTCATAGCCCAAATTTCCTAATAAGTGTAATCGACCCAAATTAGACTACCACTTGATCCAAATTCACTCTATTACAGATTAATCAAAGACCCGGTTTATATTTAACGCATAATCATTCAGAACAATTAACTCAAGCCCACATTCAAATGTATCTTATCAGCCAATGTAACAAATTGACTCCAAAGCCCAATAAAGTAAAGTGCGGTCCAACCTTAACACATATTTCAGATCCACATAATTCGTTTAATCTTCATATGATGATAAAAATCACTCAAACACCAATCACAATATAGCACCGTTTGATACCATTTTATCATCTGACATATTCATTTGAAACGTTAAAGTTTGTTTTAACACAAAAATAACGTTTGAAATTATCAGCATCAAATGAACTTAATACCAAAACAATCAACTCCAAAACTATCAACTTTGGCCCATACACAATCTGATTATCACACAGCCCATGTGGTCCATGAAATTCGGACAAGAAAATAAAGCATCAAATCCGACCCATGAACTTAATACCCATCTCATACCCTAAACTCACGGATTATAAAAACACAACAATATCTCACTTACCCTAATTATCAGTCACAAACCCTAAAATGTTCTCTCACTAAACCATAATATCCGCCCCCCACAATAATCCTTTCACCTTAACCCTAATATATTCCTGTACGCCTCCCTCGTTCAACTCTTAATCTGCCATCAATCAAACACCTCTCATCACCTGAAGTATCACGTCAATCCCTAAACATGAAGCAGACGCCTCCCATTTTACATGATCCATTGATTCATCCATGACCTAGCCACAGGGATGGCATGAGGTCTTTGATTCGAAGGTCCATAATATGCCACAGGGATGGCAACGGTATCGTCATAGGCTTACCAAATCAGACTCAGGACACAAGGTTGGTAATCGTTACTATAATGTATTCGTTTTGAGTATCAACAAACGAATCAAAGAAATGATGTAACATGCTTGTTGACATCATTTCTTTAACCTCGTATAGTAACAAAAACAGAAACATATAAGATCTATGATGTGTAAGTTCAACCAAGGAGAGTCTTGAAGACTTGAGGTGAGTTATGAACAAAACTGAGATCATTATATAATTAATATTTGATCATTAAAAAAACTTTTGCTTGATGTCCGAAACTGAGTTGATCAATGAGGCACTAGATCTTTTTGTGTATAGATCGTTAATGGTCTAAGTGTTTGAATAAACCACACACAAAAGGATAAAAGCTGAGATCTTGGATGAATAAATTTGTTTGAGTCTAGATCTATGATGTATGCTTCTCTCGATTGATTGACCTTTAAGTGTCTAGATGTTGCTATGAATATTACGAGAGCATAACTGAGATCTTTGAGTTTTTCTAATTTCGAATATGAGTGATTCAAGATCAGTGATGAAATAATTATAAGGGTTGTTTGGATCTAATAAAGGTCTTGAGAAATATTTACAAACCCTTGATGAGATATGAGATCTTGTGTTACCAACAATTTTGAGTTCCAAAAAGGACGATTTGTGATGAGTCTTGTAATGGTTTATGTTATTGATGTCGTGGTCGTGGTCTAGTGGTAGTTGTCTCTTCTTCATCCTTTCTGTTTTCAAAGCAAGTCGCTAGGTTACGGGTCAAGTCGCTAGCAACATTATTTAGCCAAGTCGCTAGCCAAGTGGCTAAGCCAACTCGCTAGCCAAGTTGCTAGCCAAGTCGCTAGCCAACTCGCTAAGCCAACTCGCTACGACTTGTTAAATAACAAGTCGTTAGGTCTAAGTCGCTAGGTCAGTCTTAGACCAACTCGCTACACATTTTCAAACCAAGTCGCTAAATAGTGACAAGTTATTACTCCAACTCGCTAACCCAACTCGCTAGGTCAACTCGCTAGGACTTGTAAAGACAAGTCGCTAAGAAAAATACATTGAATCTGGACTGGTTAGTGACTAGTCGCTAGCAAGAATTATGGTATTTTCCGATGACTTTTCCGACCATTTTCCGACCACCTTCATAATAAACCCAGAAAAATGCATAAAAACTACATCTTTTAATGCCCATTATGACCCAGTTTGACCACGAAAAATGACTAGATGACCCATTGACTTCACAAAAACTGATGATATTAACGTGACTGATTGGACAGAAGCTTGCCATAAAAAACCAGGTATAACAAACCAGATGTTAAGAAACAATAGACCACATGAATATTTGGACCATTTTGACCACTGTAACAACCATTTGACCATCATAACATACACCATGTTTGGTACAAAATACTGTTTGGACAATAAAATACGACACAGAAACTGTAAAAACATGCTTATTTGTTGACCAAACAAGAGGATAGTGAAACATGTAAAAACAGTTAACCATACGTATACACTAAAAACAGTTTTCCGACCAACATAAAGTACCAAAAAACAGCATACAAACATGAATCGAAACCATAGTAAATCATCAAAACACAACAACCTTGGCTCTGGTACCAATTGTAGGATCGAATATTTATTGTGTTGATGATTCGGGTGGTCTTGGGAGATCAAAATACATGTTAGCCATTAGAGAGAGAAAGTTAGAGAGTTGGGTGTTTTCTTGGTAGAGAGTTACTTCACAAATTGTAGAATATTAGATTGAAAGCACCACCCTTCCATGGATGGAAGGGTATTTATAATTACAAACAACACGACCTCCTATCGGCTGTGGATCGGGGATACGATGGGTAAAGACCGTCCTTCCTCCGCGATGTTACACTCGCTAAACTAAACTAATAACTAACTAATAAAGCGATAAATAACGTAAACAACGACAAATCTACGAGCTAACATATGCTAGACCATTATTGGGGTGACCGACTCTTTAACATGGAATTTTCAATTCCTAACAATTAACATCATCAAATTCACTTTTAAGAGCATCATATTTAACATTACAACCAAACATACAACTATGTACCTGAGAAGTGATGCCCATTAGTGCAATCTCATCAGCAGTATCAACAACCAATCCAACTTGAGGATTGTCATCCTAAACTTCATTCACATGCTCATCCCAGTTAACCCTTGATTCCAGAGACAACAAGGCTGTAGGTTTCACCTCCTCAGCCTCCTTGAGCTTGTATGCATTATACCTTTTTCTATCACCTTCCTTCTTGTCTGGACATTCTCTAGCAAAGTGACCAAGTTGGTTGCATTCAAAGCACATGATCTTCTTCTGTCACAAACTGGGTGATTCTCTTCTCTTGTAGCCAAACTTCCTTCGAGGCCTTCTCGAACTGTTGACCTTCACAGCCAAGCATGACCATCGCCATTTGAGGTCGATCTCCTCAAATCCCATTTATCCACTTGTTCAAAATCTTCATAGGCCAGCTAGCATTGGTCTTGATTTCAACAACAAAGAGTGAAGCACATCCTCATCACCAAATTGGACTTTGATTTTCTTGTAGAAAAGTGTGTTACGGTTTCAACGATGAAGAAGTGGGACTTTCGGCATAAGACACCATTGTGTTAGCAGTAGTACTAACAAAAGTGAGTGTGTTGGAATTGGAGAATAAGATGAATTGTTAGAATTAGAAATTCCGGTATTAAAAAGTCGGTCACCTCTAGTATATGTAATCGTTAAGCTCGTGGTCGTAGTTCTTTTAAGCTAAGTAGTATTTAGTTAAGTAACACCGTGGAGGGCGGGACGGGTCTTTACCCATCTATGCGATCCATGACCGTTGTGTGGCGTTTATTGTAAGACTATAATCTCTCTACCTTCCAAGGTAGAGAGTTGGAACTCATAATAAGATTTTCTTTCTCTCACTAAAGTTCCCAAACCTCTAACTTTTCTCTCTAAAAATCTCTTGTCGCCTACTTTGTGTTATGGTTTGATGTGTATGTGAAATCAATATCTTACAATTGGTATCAAGAGCCATGGTTAGATCATCTCTTACATATCTTTGGATTTCTTGTGGTTTTAGGTGGTTTTGAGTTTGAAAAAGTTTAGTGGTTTTGCATCATTTGGTTGATTTCTAGTGTTAAAGTTTGGATTTTGATAGTACTTTTGTGTTTAGAATCATCACAAGTGTTTAGGTTTTGACTTTGAAGGCTTGAATCATTGTGGTTGGGTTGTTTTGGATTGAAAAGTGGTGTTTAGGTGATTTTCTTGCTAGCGACTTGGTTCTCGGTGTGATATTCATCATGGCGACTTGCTTCATAAAAGTTAGCGAGTTGGAGTGGTATTTGGTAGCAATTTGGTCCTAGACTTGTCTATTGAGACAAGCCGACAAAAAGTACACTTAGTGGATTCTCCACTACACGTAGCGACTTGGTGTAAGTTAGCGACTTGTACTTTATATTGTTAGCGACTTGGTGTTAGCGAGTTGGTATCTAGCGAGTTGCTATTTAGCGACTTGACAAATTAGCGACTTGCTGTCAAAATTTTGCTAGCGACTTGGATTGTAGCGAGTTGTTATATAGCGACTTGGAACTATAGCGACTTGGCACTTAGCGACTTGGTTCAAGGTTTCCTAGCGACTTGGGTGATATCCTTTGAATACGGTTTTCTCTTGATTTAGTAAAATCTCGTGAAAGAATCTATTTCGGTTTAATCATAAGTCATAAAATCCGTGTAATTCTTAAACATATGCCCACCGTACCTACAATCATCTCCATTGTTGAGGATGTTCAAGCGGTGGTTCGGATACTCGTCCACCCATGCTTGCCAGAGCCGACTACGACTCTTGGGCTCAGCGAATCGGTGTATTGTCTTGGAAAGGAAAATGGGGTCAACATACTCAAATCCATTGATGAAGGACCATATCGGGTTGAGACTACTAGATACTTGGTAATCTGGTGAAGATGGAACAATGATCTATGGAATTGACGGACAAAGACATATGATGAGCTCGATGATAAGGAGAAAAAGAGATTCGATCTTGATATCGGGCTTAACATCGTACTTCAAGGTCTTCCAAAAGATATCTACAAGTCGATCAATCACAACACGAAGCCAAGGCGGTGTGGGATAATGTCAAGATGCTCTCTCGGGATCGAATTAACTATGGAAGCAGAGAATCACAACTCTATGATGAATTTGAACACTTCAAGATGAAACCGGATGAGAGTGTTTATGAGTACTATGTGAGATTCCACAAGCTTGTTAATGATATGAGGAACATCGAATGACTATGCCAAACATTCAATTTGAACTCAAAGTTTGTGAACAACATGAATCCCGAATGGCACAAGTTTGTCACTTACGTGAAGCTCACTAAAGGATTGAAGAATACAAACTATGAGCAATTGTATGCCTTCCTTCTCGAATGAGAGACATGCTATGTTTGAAAAAAGATTCAGAGCAGTTCAAAACCAATCGGGAGAAATAAGTTTATCAAATGATTCAATGCATTTTCACCAATGATGGAACCACTACCAAAGCATCTCAAGTCATTCAAGATCCATGCTTCAAACAGGCTGATGCCAATCTTTGTCATGGAACACTTTATCAATAAGTGGCTTATATGGTTAAACAAAACTTAACCTTCTCTCCACATACCAACAAACTTCACACTAACAATGAAATCGGAGCGCATCGATCTACGCAACCATGCTTTGGTCGGAGATGGAAAGGTTATAGTACAACCAGCTAAGGAAGACAATATGAGCAAAGAAGAGGTGGAGTAGGAGGAGGTATGTGGAAAATCGAGAATAGAGGAAGGAATGGAAATCAAGGACAAGTAAAGACAACAAGTGTTACAAGCTGTAGGTGAGGACACATTGCAAGAGCTGCGCATCGCCAAAAGCATACCGAATCACAGAGTACTTGAGGGGATAAGATGTTGCTTGTACAAGCTCGGGATAAAGGTGCGACTTTGGATGAAGAGGTTGTTGTTCTTGGGAGAAATGCTAAGACATATGATGCGAGATGTGGATGAGCAACCAATTCGGAGATGAGCCATAATCATCGAGAATGCCTTTCAAGAAGGCGATTGTGATGCATACGACTCGATGTTGATGAAGAACCCTTGCACAAACCATCTTCATGGCTAGCATTTCTCCAATGGTCTCTCCTAAAGTCTCTTCATCACCATGGTGGTCCATCCAAAGACAAACTCATTTCTAAGGTATTAAAATTATCGATGAAGTTGATGAGCAAAAGATACATAGCAGTACAATCATTTGTATTTATTGAGTCGAGATATTGAAAATATGGGTAATATCAATGTTGTCCCATATGATCAATATGTGAAACAAAGTGAAAGTGAGATTGTACCAAGTGATGCATCTTCTGCGATCAATAATGATTATATTTTGATGAATTCCTTTGCATGTGCCCTGATGATTTGTCATCTCTGAGGCGAATGCCTATAAAGAGCGTGTTGCTATTTATGAACAACGTGCAAAATTTGAGTTGACCACCGTGGCGGGAAATGGATGACCAAATCGTACAACTATTAGAAAAAGTAGGTTTAGAAGAAGTATTAAAACAAGAGTTAAACTCCTTACAAGAAAACTTTCTAAAACTACTAAGCAAAAACAAGAACTTCAAGAAAATGTTAAAATGCTTAAGCAAAATTCGGTGCTAAGGAATCAAAACTTTTGAATGATTTTTCTAATCTAAAACCTTGAAAAACAAGCTTGAAAATAAGTTGTACGTACAAGGAAATACCATTCGGGGCTCTCACTTAATCACTAAGCATAGAGTTTTAGCGATAAGCATAGTGTTCCCATTATAGATAAATCAAACCACAGTGCGGGAAGATTGCAAAAGCGACTCAAAGTGTAATCTATGATGGCAATGAGATTCTTAAACCTAGACAAAAACCTAGTTGCGTTAAGTGCACAGAGGAAGATAAGAAATCGAGATGAAGTCACTAGGGAGAAGATGAACAAGAAACTAGATGATCCTAAATGTAAAGAAGAAAATAATTATCACACCCATGACTACAAAAGGAGGTGGATCTCCTTGAACATGTTTAAGCCTCAAGCGTTGTTGACTCCCGAACAAGTGTTACGGAAAATGGACTTAGATAAGCGGCGGAAAATATTGTTGAAACAAACCCTCCCCAGGAAAATGCCTAAGCATTGTGTATCCTCCCAATACACCAATGCATCTAGTTCCTAGAACTATTGCCACTAGAAGCAAGACCTTAATCGGTCAATCGTTATCTTTCAACTATTTGTTGATTTTGAGAAAACTTGCAAGAAAAGGATCACACCAGCTGGTATTCTTGAAGGGAAAGGGGTTTGAGCAAACAAAAGAATGTTATTTAGCGAAGTCATGCCTTTCTTTAAACAACTAAAGATCATTTTGAAAGTCTTAAAAAGGGAATGAATTTAGACATAAAAGAAATGAAAAAGAATTTAATGCAATGATAGTTGAGGTTAGTGACTATGAGCATGCACTAAAATATAATGAGATTGAGAGGAAGAACTTGCATACATTGAATGAGACTCTTATTCTTGAATGTGTTGCTCAAGATGTGTTTTCAACGCTACAAATTGTTCCATTAACGCTTCTCAATTTCATGAATTATCATTGCCACGAAAGTCTCCTATGATCGTGTCATTGAGCTTGAAAAGACTAATTCTAAAATAAGCGAGAAAATTGAGCTGGATGATCACGACAATGTGGTTAAACATTTTTTTTAAATTAGAGGTTGAACATTTTAATTTACAACTAAAATATCAACATCTTAAAGAAAATGTAAAAACTTCAAATATCAAGACATCCTCGGATGCTCGAGTTTGATCACGAGTTTTCAAATAAACAAGCGTGATGAAGCAGTTCATGCTCATTGTAACACGATCGGAAAATTGAAAGCCAAATCTCTCAATTAAAGGGTGAAAAGAACAATCATTGGCTCCCAAATGCCTCCTTATTTAGATTCTCGGAATTCTCAAGCGTTTCATCTTCAAAACTTAGTAAATGCATTACAAAGGAAAAGCGAAAGTTTTTAGAAGAAAATGAAAAGGTTAAGCGTCATTTCAATGAGTTATTTAAATCAATAAAGGTCACTCGTAACAAAAACAACGAACAAATAGCTTCGTTGCAAAGGAAATTGAGAATCGAAGAGCGGTAAAAGGGAAAATACCAATGACCAATGGGAGAATGGTGTATCAAGGTTCACTCTAGTAAAAATATGCTTTATGCATGAAATATGTTCCCCTCATCTCGGGAATAACAAACTTGCCATTCGAACATATTTCTCATCCATAGGATTGTCTAGAATGTCTACGTGAGATTGTTGAAGAGGATAAATTAGAGAAACCACTTGACAATGCAATTGGGCATGCATGCTTATATGCCAAGCGATCTCAAGTAATTCTAGAATGCTTAATTACAATATGCCCAAAGTCCTTGGGTGAGAGAGTTAATCCTTTGATTCCATATTCATGCCTAGTGCCAAGTATGATATTCATTTGATGCCCGATGTTTTGAATGTGAACCGTAGTGTGCCTTCAAGTAGTTGATTCGGATACATTAATGCTAAGAAAGCAAACTCTAGTGTGCCTTCCGAGTACAAATCTCGGCACTTCTAGTGTTAAGAAAGTGAACCTTAGTGTGCACTGCATGTAGTTCGGATCGGCGCATCTAAGCAGGAGAAGAAATGAGTAGCAAAACCAACTAATGTTCCCATTCCATCTACATGATTAATCGGTGACATTAAAGCGAGCGGGTCAAAGTCTCAAGACAATACAAGAAATAGCGGGACCTCAAGCTAAGAATGTGCATTGGAAGAGAGTAGAAGACCAATCTAGGAACTTTAAGTTTGAGCGAATAAAGCGAATCGTGTTGATTCTAGTATTAGCCATAGGCGTCTTGCTTGAATTCTGTTGCTAATCATGAATGGTATGAATACTTTGTCTAATCTTGTCAAATCCCCATTAATCTTGTCAATAAAAATATCATGCTAAGAGGCAAAAGGCAAAGGCAAAAGAAAGTTAGAAAACAATGGAAACCCGCAGGAAGAACATTTAGTAAGATAGGCTATCATTGGATACTGTTGGTCATAAGACTAATCGAGACAATGCCCACTAGAAAATGGATACCTCTTGGTAGTACTATTCCTTAAAGTAAGCACACTTTGAATAGGGCAAATCTGAGACACTAATCTTGCATCTATTCATAATGATTCCATTGCCTCAATTTCGATATGAATGCTTCTATTTATGATGTGGGTGTTCCAACCATTGTTACTAACCAAATGGAACCCATTCTTGCATGGGGATCCCAATTATCGATTATCCATTCTTATGCATGTTCAAGCTGCGGATCGTTTAAATCGATTACGTGGTACTGGACTCAATTTGTTCCAACATATATTTGGTGACGGTCGCGGCTCATGAACTTCGTGAGCAAATTCATCGAGGCAGTTAGATTCGAGAATGATCATTTCGATTGCTATTATGGGTTATGGAGATTATGTTGTTGGTAAAAGTGTTATCTCCGAGGTATATTATGTAGAAGGTCTTGGTCATAACTTTGTTCTACTCGTTGGTCAATTATGCGATTACGATCTAGAAGTAGCCTTGAGAAAACATACTTGTTTCGTTAGAGAACTTGATGGTAAGGAACTTTTAAGAGGTTCACGTGGTTCAAATCTATACACCATCTCTATCGAAGATATGATGAAGTCTTCTCCAATTTGCTTGTTGTCAAGGCTTCTAAAACAAAGTCATGGTTATGGCATCGTCGTCTCAATCACTTGAACTTGGCACCATCAATGATCTCTCGAAAGGACTTAGTTGTAGGTTTACCTAGACTTAAGTATGAAAAGGATCATCTTTGTTCGACATGCCAATTGGGAAAAAGCAAAGTATGCCCATAAACCCAAACCTACTAACTTCTGTGAGAAGTTCTTCATCAATTCACATGGACTTATGTGGACCCATGAGTGCATAATATCTACGTGGAAGAAATATGTGTTAGTTGTGGTTGATGATTTCTCTAGATTCACCTAGGTAAAGTTCTTAAAGACAAAGGATGAAACTCAGATATCATCATCAAACTCATCAACATTGCGAGTTCGTCTTAACAAAGCGGTCGAGAATCATCGAGCAGACAATGGGCGAGTTTGTTAACAAACAACTTAGTGAGTTTATGAAAGTATTGGAATCGGTCATCAAAGAAGTGTTCCTCGAACTCCTTAATGAGCGGTGTAGTTGAAAGCAATCGAACTCTTGTGGAAGCACATAAGGACAATCTTGATTTAATCAAAAGTTCAATGTTTCTACTGGGTGAAGCCATCGCCATCTGCATGCTACACCAAAATCGATCCTGATTCACACTTGCTCATGAAAAACTTCATATGAACTTGTCCACAACGAGAAAACCTAATCTTTCATTCCTTCGTGTATTCGGTGCATTGTGTTATCAATTAATGAGGACAAGATTTAGGCAAACTTAAAGCTAAAGGCGACATTGGAGTATTGTAGGTTATGCACCAAAGCAGAAAAGGATACCGAATCTACAACAAGCGAACCCGAAATATCATGGAAACAATTCACGTCACGTTTGATGGTCGACCGGTCAAATGGCTCTGGACAATCAATTCGGGACCCGCACTTCAAAAGCAGTCCCATTGGTTCATCCCTAGTACCAAATTCTTCTCCAAAGACTCCATATGTACCTCCATCGAAGATGATTTAAAGAAATTGTTTGATCCTATGTTTGATGAACTCTATGAGCCAAGTGTTATTGAGCTGTAACTCCCATAATAAGGCTGCTCATATCCACGAGAATGAAGTCAATCCTAGGTCTCAATATCATTAAGTCAAGAAGCGCTGCTGCGATCACTCGATATCATCAACAAATCATCAATCTTCAAATGTACATCATGGAACTATTTCGGCATCAATGATGAAGTTAATCCTTTGCTACTCACGAAGATGCTCCATTTGAAAACATATTTGCTCTGAATCATCATCGAACCATCTTCTTGGGAGACATCGACTCGCTACCTCGGTCCCTCAACTCATTGCCACATGAACACCTTAGAAAATGGACTCACGATCATCCATTAGACAACATCATTGGAAATCCTCTCGTCCGGTATCAACGGAAACAACTTGCAACCGATGCCTTATGGTGCTTCTTCAACTCCGTCTTGTCTAAGATCGAACAAAGATGTTAAAGCGCCATGAATGAAGGCAATTTGGTTCAATGCCATGCAAGAAGAAATTCATCGGTTTGATTGACTTGATGTATGGGAGTTAGTACCACTCCATATTGTCTATGATTATTGCTCTAAAATGGATCTTCAAAGTGAAACTTGATGAGCATGGTGATGTGTTGAAGAACAAGGCTCGATTAGTTGCTAAAGGATACCGTCAAGAGGAGGTATTGACTTTGAAGAATCTTTGCTCTAGTTGCTCGAATCGAGGCAATCGAATCTTTATGGCTAATCTTTGCTAGTAAGAACATGGTAGTATATCGGATGGATGTAAAGGCGGCATTTACGAGCGGAGATCTTAAAGTAGTCTCGTCGATAGCAGGAAGGATTTGTAAATCAAGAGCATCCTACTCACGTTTATCGTTTGAAGAAGGCTCTTTACGGTTTAAAGCAAGCTCGAGGAATGGTATGATCGCTATCAAAGTTTCTTCTCAGGATTTAGCAAAGGGCGATTGATCAACATTGTTCACCGGAAGTCGAGGCAAACATTTAATTCATGTTCAAATTTATGTTGATGATATCATCTTTGCCTCGATTGACCCCAATGAGTGTGACCGTTTTCAAATGAAATGGGTTCTAAATTTCAAATGTCAATGATGGGACAAATGTCATTTTCATAGGACTACAAATTTCACAAAGTCCGGAGGCATTTTCATAAATCAATCTAAATATGCAAATGAGATTTTAAAGAAATTTGGATTTGATTCAAGTGACCTGTTGACACTCCATGATTGAGCGTACCAAACTAGATGAGAACCGCGGGGATCATGGTGACCAAGCGAAATATCGTAGTATGATTGGATCCACGATGTACCTCACGGCTAGTAGACGGACATCTTGTTATTTGTTTGCATGTGCTAGATACCGAGCTAAGCCTACTAAAAGCACCTTGAAGCGGTTAAGCGGGTCTTCGGTATCTCAGGAACCATCGAATGGGACTTTGGTACCAGAAGGACACGGTATGTCACTAACGACCTATCGAGATCTTGATCATGCGGGATGTCAAGATACTTTCGTCGAAAATCGTTTGGAGGTGCAGTTTTGGGTGATAAGCTTGTGAGGTCTTCAAAAAGCAAATGAGTACTTCTATTTCCTCTACGAGGTGAATACATAGCCATGTCATCTTGTTGTGCTCAAATCCTATGGATGAGATCCCGATTATCGACTATGGCTTTGAATTTAACAAAATCCCTACATCTTGTGATAATAAAGTGCTATTGCTCTCTCATGCAACAACGTACAACACTCAAGAGCAAAGCACATCAACATTCGACATCATTTCATCGGGAACAAGTGGAAAGCGTGTGGTGGAACTTTACATTGTGAGGGCCCGAATACCGAGTTGAGACATCTTCACCAAAGCTCTTCCAGAGAGCGTTTTGAGTTTATTCTTCCACGACTTGGCCTTAAAGCCTTCAACCGAAACACTCAAGCGTCTTGAAGAGGAAGAAGAGGAGTAAAGGTTTCCTTCATCTATCTCTTGTATATATCTATTTGAAAAACAAAATACAAAACTATAAAACCTTCAAAATCAAATAGAAAAATATAAAACTTTCAAAATCCATAAAAATTTGAAAAATTGAAAAATCCTCAAAAAATAAAAATAAAAAATATTATCATTTTGTCATGTTTTCTCGATTCGATAATATCTACGGTCTTGATCTTGTCATTCAAAGAATGATACGGGACTTTAGATGTTGTTAATTTAAAAAAAAAATAGTTTTGGGAGAAAAGAAACTAATGGTTTATTGTCATTTCAGGCGATAACCGCTTTTCAAAAGCGAAACGAGCCATACTTTTCGTGGTTTTCAAATTTCTTGCTCGATTCTTTAAACTAATCCTTACTATCTAATGAAACTATTGTTTTAAAAAAATAACTCGGACTCTATTTTGATAATCATCGGACTTATTTGTCAAAATATCTATCTCGATCAACAACCTATGTCATTGATTGTGGGAGAGAATGATTTCAATTAAATTAAAGGTTATTTGTCATTCAATTGTTTTCAAAAGATATTCATGCAAGTTTAATCATTGGGTTTAAAGTCTTAAAATCCGATCCTTATCGATTAAAACGCTTTCATAATCAAGTCACAATTCTCCTTAAAGCTTTCAAAATCAATTTAAATCTTCAAGAGATCACAAATCTCAAATGATTTGATAATTGTGATCGGGGAGAATTTGTGATTTAAATTGGTTTAAAGCGATAATTCGGTAAATGGTTTTATAAGGATGTACAAGCTCTCCTTCCACATGTGCCAAACGATTTCAAATTTTCCATGCACATGTTGAAGTGGGGGCATCTATCTTAAACCACAAAGAAGCTGAAACATGATCAATTTTTATCAATGTGGGGTTCCTCATGTATGCAAAACTCTTTCAAACCTCAAGGCACATATTGAGGGGAGCAAGCTTATGAAAACCTCATCCTTCCCAAAATGCTTTATCTACTTGATTTGATTAGGAAGTGATGTTGATATTTTTAGAAAATGGTAATCAAAAAGTTAATTCTTTCTCTTGCCTTCGTGTGCAAAACGATTTCAAACACTTGATGCACATGTTGAGGGGCTCTTGTTCTAAAAATATCAAAAACAATTCGGTACAAAATGCTTTGATAATATATCACAAGTATCGGATCGTTTTCAAATGGTTTTCAATTGGTTCCAATGGCAAATGAACAATACCAAATAGACCACCAACTTTACTTTATGTATGGTGATATAAAGATGATAAAGTTAGGTATTTGTTCCTATGATCCGCCGAACGGAGGGATCTACCAGAGGACAATCCACTAGATAGTGTAGAAGTCCTTAGGTATATTGAAAAGGAGAAAAATGAGATATGGGAAGAATGCGGATGAGTCCGAGCTAGTCTTGGAATAAACCCAACAAGATTCTAGCTATGAAGTCTCGGTAAGCCTTGAAGGGTTGAAGAATGAAAAGAATTGAATGTGAAAAGGGTGAAAAGAAATAGCCCTCCATTTATTCAAACTTAGGGCGAAACCGGGTTCAATTCATATGCTCTTGGTGGTTACCAAGGTAACATGGTATTGAAGACAAGGCGTCATGGACCCGATGGACGCCTTGCACTTCAACTTCTAAACCACTCAAGTTCCTCTTAAAGGACTTGTTTCATTCTCACGGAAACCGACATTATCTATCGACTTTCTCTTAGAGATTGTTGATATTGAAGGAGACCCTCTCCCTAGTCTCAAATCTGAGGATCAAATATGCACAAATTGAGTCTAGAGCCACGAGATCATCCATAAATCTCTCATTAGGACACTTTCAATGAAGACTCTGCTTTCACACAATGTGGAAGAGAGATTATATCTTGAGTCCTCGCATTATCCTTGTGGTATTGCGGGAACATCCGAGTGATATGCATACATATTCACAATGAAGATGGAAAGCTTTCGAGCCAACATCAAACAAGCTCTGGTAGGTGGCATGTGAGATCTATTCAATAGATCAACCATGTGACAATTGAGCGAGAAACAATGGAAGCGATTCAATCTTTTGAATCAATCACAGTTCGAGTTATGGATTGACGGATACCTTTAAAAACCGGTCATTGTGCTTAAAACTCTTTTCTTTAGCACATCGACCCGTGTCTGAATATTTCAAATCAAAAGGTGTTTATGATTGATAATTGATTTTCATTAAAACCTTCGTTGTATTGCAAAACAATTTCTATTGTGCGATCTACGATTGTTTTCAAATCTCTTTTCATCAATCGGTGAATTTTTATTCATTTGGTTCACTCACTCCGTCTTTGTCTTCTTTGAGGCGTTCGGTTTGAAACGACTAGGCGGTGCGAAACCCTGTCAAGGAAATTCTTGAATTATACACGATCACAGGTAGTACTTGTCTTGATCAGCGAGGGAACCGTGGGCGTGTACCTCAATTCAACGAAGTGATCAAAGACACTTTCGTGCGCTATTGCTAAGCTTGTTTTATGTAGGTGCGCTTGGCGTTTGCGGTGATCGAATGAAGCGGTCAATCCATAGGCGCATGCTCACACAATACATTCATTTCTCAAGAAATCATGATAAGTGCATCAATGACTACGATATTTTCCTCCATGCTTCTGTTCTTGTAAAATCCTAAAAATTGTAAACATGTAAAATGACCATAATGCCCTCAAGCCAAAAATTACGACATTCGTATAATAAATCGAGCTTGTTAAATCGTTAAATACTTAAACTAAATGATTTACATGGGACATTGAATATAAACTTACACTTGTGCCACAAATAAATGTAATACAATATTAAGTCCTAGGGACTAGATAAATACATACTAGACATTTATAATTAATGTAACAAATAAAAATGGAAACTATACAACTTTGATTTGGTCTTTCCACCCTAATCCCCATTAAACGCCCAACATCTTTTCCCCATTTACTTCCCATAATTTTGGCGAGTCTTCCTCCCATCCATCCCATAAATCACGTTTTAATTTACTTACCCTTTCTCATTCTAAACAAACACAGAAACCTACCTCACCACTCAAAGTGGCGGCAAAAGATCTCCCTTTCTCCATTTTTTACGTCGCCAAGAATAAGGTCCAAGAGGAGGTTGTAAACTTCGTGTAGGGGCTGAATCGTGGGCACTTGATTCGGATGTGGCTTGAGTACATCATGGGTTTGGAGACTCCTGCTGGTTGTGGTTCTTCTAAGGCCAAAGATGGTGTTGATTTCATTGTTTTGATCCTTGTGTCCTTCCTCTTTCACGCTACCAAGGTAACCTTTATGACCCTCCATCATGTCTCTTTCTCTTCGTGAATCTGGTGGTTGATTGTTCCCCATGCATGCTTTTACATAATTAAACATCACATGCATAATGATACATTAAAACTTTGGCACATGAATGCTACCTTTGTCACATGAAATAATAAATATTGATGACCTTATATTCGGACCTATGAACTGTTAAAGACCTATTAGACCCATAATCATGTTATCTTTAAAATGGTGCCGAGCTAAATGGGTAACATACACGTTATATATTGGAGGTTTCGGATTAGTTTTGTGCTTGTCATGGAATGGTTTGGAATGAGACATGTTTCGATTTGAATAAAAGTGGTAAATAGCCATGGTATTAGTGGGTTAAGTGACCGAATCTGTGCGTGATTTGGTTGCATTTGCATGATATTGGGTGTGTATATATGCGGTAAATATCTACCTATCAAGGGCATCGGGCTGTTATTGCAGATTCGTTGTTTGCATGTTGGTGTCTCGTATATCGAATGAATGTATGCGTGTTTTGTGTGTGTCAAACATCAGTGTTATGCGTGTTTTATTGTACGTGTACAAGTTTTGTGAATTGCAGGTTTGGTCATGTATGAGTTTGTGTCAATTGCACGAGGAGTTTGATGTCTCGTTTTCAAGTGGATAAAGGATGTGATTATAAGTTGTCATGTGGGTCATGTAGGTCCAGCGTGTGCTTGCATGGTATTTAAGTGAGTTAGTATAGTTATAGATTGTGATCGCATTAGTGTGTATCATATAAAGGCATGTGTGAGTTGAGTATGAATTGCAAAGTGGGTCGTGTAAAAAGGGTTGTATGTTTTTGCATGACCATGTAAATGAGTAACATAATTTACAAGTTAGAATTCCATATGAGAGTCTAGTTTTCAATCCATTAGTATTCCTTTTCATGCATCGTCCAAAGGTTATTTGAGTGAGTATTTGAAATAAGTTTTATGGTTCTATTTTGCATCTAAATCGAAATACCCTAAAATATCTAATTCGGTCAATTACTAAAATGAGAATATATTTAACCTAAATAAACCCTAAAATATTAAAGCAATTCATAATAAATATGTACAAGAAGTTATGACATTAATGAGCGTATAAGTAATATGTGGTTATAGTTTGTATAGGTTAGAATGGCGGGATTGATTCATCATGTGATATTACTTTTCTATTTTGCTTGCTTGATTGAGTACGGATATTCTATCCCTTTTGTGAGGGATTTCTCATAACTTCGATCCTTGACTTTACTTCACTTATGATATTCCTTTGCTATGATTTCCTCATGCTATGATCCTTTTGATATGATTCGATTTAATCCTTTGATATGATTCTATTTGCTATGACATTAGTTTGTTATGATTATGAACCTCGATTATGAACCATCGATATGAAACTTTGATATGAACTTTGATATGAACTACGATATGAACCCTTATGATATGATATGAATATGCTTTGACCCTTGGTTTGATACCGAGCCAAATATGTTTCCTAGTCGGGAAGGTAACGACCGTGTCATTGATGCACCAATGGCATGACTCCGGTGTGTATGGTGATGATACACACCGTCCCCATTCGATATGATTATGAGCTAACTATATGTATATGATTTGGCCACTATGTTTCGGGGGCGTATGGATGCATCCTAGATATGATATGTTTGAGGATTTGATCGATTGGAGCTTTGTCGGTGAATGATGTCGGGTGCAATCCGCGTCTTCTGATTCAGAACTAGCTACTCCATTTGTTCTTGAGGTCTCCCTCTATTATGTATGGTATTCCGAGGCCACCCTCCGAATACAATGGCTACTATGATATGATATGATATGATATGTTTCCGGGCTCGGGTAGATTTCGATAACCCTTACACTTTTGATAAACCTATGTTGTACCTTCCGTATTCCCCAACGCACCATAATCTGTATTATTTGTTCATTACTCAATACCCTTATATGATTTACTTGTACCAAGATATAGATACTCCATTACATTGATCATCATTACTTTCATTCCGTTACTTGGACTATGGTTCCATTCACGTCGGGTTATTATATGTCATTGGATTGATTATGATATTCATGTTTATACGACTACTGATTACTCTGTATGATATGTATGTATGCGATATAAAATTACCTGTTGTCATTTGATGATATGTGATCTCACTGTTATGTGACCCTCTGAATTGTTTGGTGACCATGCTAACGTGAAATCGATTGTTGATCTATTTATCTTTTGTACCTCGTTCGATTAATCTCGTGGACTATGACTATCCGTGGTGTCCTTATCGCTTGTTGTTGACCGCCATGTTTGCATTTACTGTTTATGCTCTTGTTTGATTTGGTGGATGGTTCAACTAATGACGTCCGACTTGTTAACTTGTTTAATTGCCTGCTATGTATTTTAATTCATTTAATTATAGTGTTCATCTTGTATTCCTACTTGTTATTTCTGTTGCCATGTTTTGACTACCGTTATGATCACGATTATGTTTTCAATTAAGAGTTTTGACACATGTGAATTGCCATGCTCATGGATTTATTTAATTGCTTCCGCTTTCCTATAGATATCTGTTTGGCTTGTATGTCTTCTGATTTCCTGAATTGATTGTATGACATATACGTTGTGTGGATGCTATGCCTACTTTGTTTGCTTATGTTTCCGTTCTTGTATGTCTGGTTTGTATGTGCTTGTTTATATGTCATCGATGTTTTGCTTTGCTTCGTTCTCCTTGTTATCTATTCGTTTTGGATATACGTATAATTGTGTTCTGGGATCCTCATTGACTCATTGTTCTCATTTCACTGCGACTTTGTTATCCGTTTCCTTTGTTCATTTCGCATTTGATTTTATTTAGCTTTCGTTTTGTTATATCTTTTCAATGGGCTTTTAAGCTCACCGCATTTCTTTTCTGCGGCGGTGTTAGGTTGAAGATGGGCTTTGATGGGTGAGAGTTGGATTATTTGAGTGGACCAACCCTAGATACCTTATTATTCGAATTATTTTGTTGGGCTATTATTGAGATTTCACTTTATTTTAGACATATTGGATTTTGTATTTTCCTTGTAAGTCATTCGTCTATATGACTCGGTATTTTATTCTTTAAGGCTTTCGCTTGTAAAATTTTATTTGTATGTTACGATATGACACCGAATGTGACACTTCTACCCTTGTCGGGTTGGGGTGTTACAATTATGTATCGAGACCAGTTTCGTCTTGTTAACCTTAGGATTGACTGTGAGGACTTGGGTAGACACTAGGCTTACATGCATTACGATCTCTTTCGATTCCTTTTGATTGTCGTTGATTTGGCTCAGATATTCTTTTGTCTTGCCGATTTGACCTTCTCCTTTTCGCATTCGATTTTGTTTGGTTACCTTGGCGCATTTGTTTGTCGATCATTTAGATGAAGACTACTCGTGGAACCGAAGATGATGTGCGACCACCTTCTCTTGCAACAATTTCGGAGAGGTTCGTGAGCGAAGCCGCACCCGATCGTGATCTTTAGGAGACATCAAGATCTTGTTGGAGGAGGCGGACGGATGAACCAAAAGCGCGAAGACGGAGACAAGATTCAAATGGTGGCTGAGTAGATTCATCTACTTCATATGATTTGGGCGCGACTTGTGTTACTCTGATCCGTTTGTCATGCGTTTTGAAGCGGTTTGATATCTTGCTATGTGATTTTGATCGGCATTACTTTTCTTAATTCGTTC
The DNA here is from genome assembly GCA_022545495.1 of Chrysanthemum lavandulifolium. Taxonomy (NCBI): domain Eukaryota; kingdom Viridiplantae; phylum Streptophyta; class Magnoliopsida; order Asterales; family Asteraceae; genus Chrysanthemum; species Chrysanthemum lavandulifolium. The sequence continues at coordinate 69,788 of JAHFWF010000071.1, forward strand.
AGAATTTGGTTTGAATCGTGAACTTTTATCTTTTGGCATTTTGGTAATATCTCAGCTTTTCTTTTGAATCGACAGTAATGAGTCATGAGAGTCGTTTGAGCAAGTTGGTGGCCTTCCTTCGTTGTGATATGGTAAGTTGGTTTGATGCATGATGCGTGCAAAACCGTCAAGTCTAATCACATAGGCGGCCACTTGTGAATGACCACCGTAACGAGACTTAAAGCAGTTCGAACAAATGCAATGAAGATCGAGGAGTATAGGGTTTCCCGGTCGTTATGTCCCAATGAGCTATGCAATGGATTATCAACCGTAAAGTGATCGGGAGATTTGAATGGAAAAAGGATTTTGGAATTATTATAACTACGGAAAAAGACATAAACTACAAGGGCTAAAATGCAAATTAAAGAAAGTTAAAAAGATAAAAAATATTAAATAAACGCTATCACTATAATTAAAATGATGTTTTTGTGATTTTTTAAAACAAAATATCTTAAATAAACTATTTTAATTAAAGCGTAAACTTAAATTACTTAAAAGCGTGACTTAAAATAAAAACGTCGTTATGTACAAAAATTCTGTTGGGCGCAAGATAAAGCGTAAAATTTGTGAAATAAAAGTCCTACGAATGTAAAAACAATTTTGTCACGTACTACATGACAAAAGAAAATTTTAGGAAAAAGCCGGGTATTTTTTCGACTCTTAAATTATTTATTACGAATTAAAAACGATTTTACACTAATTTAATTATTAAAAATACTAAATGTTTTAAGAAAAATCCGAAAAATTCACAAAAACTACTTTAGATAATACTAATTCTAAGAAAAATGAAAAACGTGGTGGTTGCCTTGTAAAATAAGCTCCAAATAAGCCACGAAAGTGTAAAGGACAAACAACCAAAAGCATACTTATGTATTTGATTTTGCAAACTATGACAAGAAAGTCCCAAGGCGCTTATGGTTCCGGTACAAAGCTATCACCTTCAAAGCTAGGAGGTCTGAGGTTCGAGCACGCCTTTAGCTTTGCTACTTTATTTTTTTCTTGATTTTTCTTTTGAAACTTGAAGATGCAATCAAAATAAGAAGTTTTTGTAAAACTTTTCTTATCAAACTAGAAGAATAGCGGTTGGGATGCTTATTTCCAATGATTAGACAGATAATCCAAACACCCTTTTATCTTTGATTTTGAGCTAAAAAAAATTGGATAAGCGAGTTGATGAAAAGAACTAAACTGAGACATGCATAAACCATCTACATCATGAAATAAGCAAGATGCGTCATGACTAATGGAAATAAGCTAGAGAGAAGAATAGAAAGGGGAGAACGGTTGGCAAATAAGCTACACTAGGAAATCTTAAAACTAGTTAAATGGAGATAAATGCTAGAACTAATCCTAATAAGCTAGAGCTAAGTACCTACAAGCTATTATATCTAAAATGTAATCTAATTAAGCTAACTAATCCTAGATGCACTAGTCTAACAAGCGAGATAAGCTAGATCTAAACCAATAAGCATAATAGTGCAACATAGCAGATCTTTGACCCATCGAGGGCTTTTCTAGCTTATTTTAAGCAAGGTAAAGGAAACCTAAGCACACGAGCTTATGGGAATTCAAGAACACTGGTGACAACCCTTGCTTCTCATACATCATTAATAATTTGTTCTGACTTTTTAATAATTCGCAAAAAGCTTTGGAAGTATTTGCAAGCGCGCATGCAGCAGATTCTGAAGAGGTACCATGTTTAAGCTTATCTAAAAGCTAATCGGAAAAGCTTTAGCCTAAAAGCAGGATATGTAGCCCGAAGACCACCTAGAATCGCAATTAGACCAAAATCGGACCTTATCTTCTAGAATTGAGCAGTATACACTAGTACGCAAGTTTGGCACAAATCGATTTAACTTGAGTTTGACTTTTGAAACAATTAAAGATGTTGACTAATTTGAGATTTGGAAGCAAATCAGGAGGTGATGATGATATAATTTGATGAAATGAGAACAATACCGGTGGTTTATCACATCTAACACCTATATGTAAAAACTCAACCACCGATTTCGACGGTGGAGACCATAAAACGATTACTAGTTACTTTTGACTTTTAAAAGAGCGGGCATAAAACAATGGCGGATATGTATGCTATGACTAAAGCAGAACCTAGACTAAGCGATCTATTGCGGCAAAATACCTCTAGCTTATTTTAAATACTAATCCAAACATCCCTTAAAACTGACAAAGCACTATTTAATGATAAAACTTAGAGTAGATTCTAACTAAAACTCAAATAAGACACACGAATCAGTAACACAATGAGTCTCTTAATACATGAAAACCAGAATTAAACCAGAACTTGTTGGACTTTAGAACTTGACAAATTTTGACTTTTGTTGACTTTAACTCAAAATGAAAATTAAGCTTGAGCTTAAAACAGCGATTAACTCACATAAGCTTGGATGAGCTTATGTGAGCTTAAAATGAGAAAAGTAGAGCTTATTCAGCAAAGAGAAACCAAGTATTAAAGCAGATTAAGCAATACATTTAAAGAAAAAGTGAAAATTGCATTAATGAAAGAGAGTGCTAATTAAGGCGAGAGATTACAGTTATTAAACTCACGAAACATAAAGATCAAGCGGTAATTAAATTGGCCAAAATCTCTCTAGAACCTAAGAGATTGGACTAAAACTAAAACTAACTAACTACAAAACTAACTACTCCTTCAAAGTTGCTTCTTTCTCTCTTTTATAGCTCCAAGCTTCTCTCTCATCTCTAAGAAAATCCCACCATTAATATTGACCCTTGGATTATTTGGGATCATCTTAGCCGTTTACAAGGTTTTGCGCCAAAAGATGTTTAACGATTGTAGCTTGAGTGTTAGGTACAAGGATGCATTAAATGCACCTTTGGCTTGTTGTGAGTGGAGGGGGTGTAGGGGTGATGATGGTTGAGTGTGGCGAGATGAGTAGAGGTGATGATGGTGAAATGGTGTCTCGTGAGGAGAGAGGAAATGGTGGTCAACTTGGGCATTTGGTAGGGATTATTTAATGGTGGGGTTCAAAATGCAATTGGCGGCGGTCACAAGGCTTTAGCGAGGGTCATTTGCAATTTGACAAGTCAGTGATAGTATTAAAGGGTTTAGAATACAAGGGCCTAAATTGTAATTTAAAGCTGTAGGGACCTAGGCGCCAATATCTCAAAGTTGCTCCAAGGACTGAATTTGACAAGTGTTAATAGTACAAGGACCAAAGTTGCCATTTTCACATTTTCCGAGGACCATTTACGCCAATTTTCAAAGTTGAAGAACTAAACTTGTAATTTTCTCAAACTTTTATATTTTTCACCAAAGGACTAAAATTGACAAGTTTTGATTTTAAAAGGACCTTTGGTGACTTTTCTTTTGAAATTTTGACTCGGGGACTATTTTGACAATTTTTGAAACTTGGGGACTAAAAGCGCAATTTTGCAAATTTGATCGTTTTCATCCGATTTTGATATTTTTGCATTTAAAACACATAAAACACTGATTTGTGATATTTTCATCATTTTGATGTGTTTACGAGTGTTTTCGAGATGATTTTGCGAGTTTATATTGTACAAAAATGATGAGTATTTACACACTCATCAATGCATTTTATCTTGCATGTATGTGATTATGGTCTGTTTTGGTATGTTACACGCTATCTATATGCTATCTGTTTTGATGTGATATTGGTTATGTGGTTTGTCATGACCGTAGAATATGATGACAATAAGGACTTGTTATGTGATCAAGTATTATGGCCTTTGATCAGCGTAATAATACCGAGATCATATAATTTGAACTTATTGAAATCATACGACATCTTGGGAAATGCACGGGTTGATGCGTGAATGGAATAAGGCTTATATCCGTTATTTGACACTCCTCATGTTCGATTGGAATTATGTACCTCCTTGCGAGTTTCTCACTAACATACATTACGTGTAAGTTTTGTACTCTTTGGACTGAAATCGTTATGATCGTGTGAAACTATGGATTGCTATGTCTACCTTAAACTTGTATCGTCTCTGTATACCTCTGCGACTTCAATTTTCGAGGACGAAAATTTTCTTTTAGAGGAAGAGTTGTAAAACCCTAAAAATTGTAAACATGTAAAATGACCATAATGCCTCGAGCCAAAAATTATGACATTCGTATAATAAATCGAGCTTGTTAAATCGTTAAATACTTAAACTAAATGATTTACATGGGACATTGAATATAAACTTACACTTGTGCCACAAATAAATGTAATACAATATTAAGTCCTAGGGACTAGATAAATACATGTACTAGACATTTATAATTAATGTAACAAATAAAAATGGAAACTATACAACTTTGATTTGGTCTTTCCACCCTAATCCCCATTAACGCCCAACATCTTTTCCCCATTTACTTCCCATAATTTTGGCGAGTCTTCCTCCCATCCATCCCACAAATCACGTTTTAATTTACTTACCCTTTCTCATTCTAAACAAACACAAGAAACCCTACCTCACCACTCAAAAGTGACAAAAGATCTCCCTTTCTCCATTTTTTTCGTCGCCAAGAATAAGGTCCAAGAGGAGGGTTGTAAACTTCGATGTAGGGGCTGAATTCGTGGGCACTTGATTCGGATGTGGCTTGTGCATCGTGGGTTTGGAGACTCACGGTTGTGGTTCTTCTAAGGCCAAAGATGGTGTTGATTTCATTGTTTTGATCCTTGTGTCCTTCCTCTTTCACGCTACCAAGGTAACCTTTATGACCCTCCATCATGTCTCTTTCTCTTTCGTGAATCGGTGGTTGATTGTTCCCCATGCGCATGCTTTTTACATAATTAAACATCACATGCATAATGATACATTAAAACTTTGGCACATGAATGCTACCTTTGTCACATGAAATAATAAATATTGAGAGCCTTATATTCGGACCTATGAACCTGTTAAAGACCTATTCGACCCATAATCATGTTATCTTTAAAATGGTGCCGAGCTAAATGGGTAACATACACGTTATATATTGGAGGTTTCGGATTAGTTTTGTGCTTGTCATGGAATGGTTTGGAATGAGACATGTTTCGACACGAATAAAAGTGGTAAATAGCCATGGTATTAGTGGGTTAAGTGACGAGAATACAGTACGTGATTTGGTTGCATTTGCATGATATTGGGTGTGTATATGCGAGTAAATATCTACCTATCAAGAAATTTGTCGGGCTATTATTGCGATTCGTTGTTTGCATGTTGGTGTCTCGTATATCGAATGAATGTATCGTGTTTTGTGTGTGTCAAACATCGATGTTATCGTGTTTTATTGTCGTGTACAAGTTTTGTGAATGCGAGTTTGGTCATGTATGAGTTTGTGTCTTGCATGCCTAAATATTATATGAGTTTGTGTCAATTGCACGAGGAGTTTGATGTCTCGTTTTCAAGTGGATAAAGGATGTGATTATAAGTTGTCATGTGGGTCATGTAGGTCCGGTGTGCTTGCATGGTATTTAAGTGAGTTAGTATAGTTATAGATTGTGATCGCATTAGTGTGTATCATATAAAGGCATGTGTGAGTTGAGTATGAATTGCAAAGTGGGTCGTGTAAAAAGGGTTGTATGTTTTTGCATGACCATGTAAATGAGTAACATAATTTACAAGTTAGAATTCCATATGAGAGTCTCGTTTTTCAATCCATTAGTATTCCTTTTCATGCATGCGTCCAAAGGTTATTTGAGTGAGTATTTCGAAATAAGGATTTTATGGTTCTATTTTGCATCTAAATCGAAATACCCCTAAAATATCTAATTCGGTCAATTACTAAAATGAGAATATATTTAACCTAAATAAACCCTAAAAATATTAAAGCAATTCATAATAAATATGTACAAGAAGTTATGACATTAATGAACGTATAAGTAATATGTGGTTATAGTTCGTATAGGTTCCGAATGGCGGGATTGATTCATCATGTGATCTTACTTTTCTATTTTGCTTGCTTCGATTGAGGTACGGATATTCTATCCCTTTTCAGTAGGGATTTCTCATAACTTTCGATCCTTGACTTTACTTCACTTATGATATTCCTTTGCTATGATTTCCTCATGCTATGATCCTTTTGATATGATTCCGACTTAATCCTTTGATATGATTCTATTCGCTATGACATTAGTTTGTTATGATTATGAACCTCGATTATGAACCATCGATATGAAACTTTGATATGAACTTTGATATGAACCCTTATGATATGATATGAATATGCTTTGACCCTTGAGTTTGATACCCGAGCCAAATATGTTTCCTAGTCGGGAAGGTAACTCGACCGTGTCATTGATGCACCAATGGCATGACTCCGGTGTCACAGTGATGATACACACCGTCCCATTCGATATGATTATGAGCTCACTATATGTATATGATTTGGCCACTATGTTTACGGGGCGTATGGATGCATCCTAGATATGATATGTTTCGAGGATTTGATCGATTGGAGCTTTGTGCGGTGAATGATGTCGGGTGCAATCCGGCGTCTTCACATTCGGGAGCTAGCTACTCCATTTGTTATTGAGGTCTCCTCCTATTATGTATGGTATTCGAGGCCACCCTCCGAATACAATGGCTACTATGATATGATATGATATGATATGTTTTAGGGCTCGGGTAGATTTACGATAACCCTTACACTTTTGATAAACCTATGTTGTACCTTCCGTATTCCCCAACGCACCATAATCTGTATTATTTGTTCATTACTCAATACCCTTATATGATTTACTTGTACCAAGATATAGATACTCCATTACATTGATCTCATCACTTTCATTCCGTTACTTCGGACTATGGTTCCATTCACGTCCGGGTTATTATATGTCATTGGATTGATTATGATATTCATGTTTATACGACTACCGATTACTCTTGTATGATATGTATGTATTCGATATAAAATTACTGTTGTCATTTGATGATATGTGATCTCACCGTTATGTGACCCTACGAATTGTTTGGTGACCATGCTAATGTGAAATCTATTGTTGATCTATTTATCTTTTGTACCTCGTTCGATTAATCTCGTGGACTATGACTATCCGTGGTGTCCTTATCTCGCTTGTTGTTGACGCCATGTTTGCATTTTGTTTATGCTACTGTTTGATTTGGTGGATGGTTCAACTTATGACGTCCGACTTGTTAACTTGTTTAATTGCCCGCTATGTATTTTAATTCATTTAATTATAGTGTTCATCTTGTATTCCTACTTGTTATTTCTGATCGCCATGTTTTGACTACCGTTATAATCACGATTATGTTTTCAATTAAGAGTTTTGACTGTGTGAATTGCCATGCTTACGGATTTATTTAATTGCTTCCGCTTTCCTATAGATATCTGTTTGGCTTGTATGTCTTGATTTCTGAATTGATTGTATGACATATCGTTGTGTGGATGCTATGCCCGCTTTGTTTGCTTATGTTTCCGTTCTTGTATGTCCGGTTTGTATGTGCTTGTTTATATGTCATCGATGCTTTGCTTTGCTTGTTCTCCTTGTTATCTCGCTCGTTTTGGATATCGTATAATTGTGTTCTGCAGGATCCTCATTGACTCATTGTTCTCATTTCGTTGCGACTTTGTTATCCGTTTCCTTTGTTCATTTCGCATTTGATTTTATTTAGCTTTCGTTTTGTTATATCATTCTTTGGGCTTTTTAAGCTCACCAGCATTTCTTTTCTGCGGCGGTGTTAGGTTGAAGATGGGCTTTGATGGGGTGAGAGTTGGATTATTTGAGTGGACCAACCCTAGATACCTTATTATTGAATTATTTTGTTGGGCTATTATTGGAGATTTCATTTATTTTAGACATATTGGTTTTGTATTTTTCCTTGTAAGTCATTCGTCTATATGACTCGGTATTTTATTCTTTAAGGCTTTAAACATGTAAAATTTTATTTGTATGTTACGATATGACACCGAATGTGACACTTCCCTTGTCGGGTTGGGGTGTTACATTACGCCAATATCATGAATCAACGCAAGCTCGCTACTCGATGAGAAGATATCATGATCCGAATGTGAGCATGTCGGTCCGAAGTCACAACATCACATAATACCAACACCACAATGGATGTCACATAGATTTTGTTGGTGATGATCTCAAAAGGCTCAAAATTATCAACACGTGGCTCGATAAAGACCTCCACTTGGATTAACCAAACATGCAATGAGAAGAATCAATGACTACGAGCTTGAGCAAAGTACTACATCAAGAATGCAAGAACAATTGTTAATTTAATATCTATTTGTATTCAATGTAATTTTAGTATATGTTTGAGGTGACCTCCTTAGGGAGATTGTTAGGAATTAGAAATTCCATGTATTAAAGAGTCGGTCACCTCTAGTATATGTAATCGTAGAAAGCTCGTAGTCGTAGTTCTTTTAAGCTAAGTAGTATTTTTAGTTAAGTAACACCGTGGAGGACTGGACGGGTCTTTACCCACTGTATGCCCGATCCACACCGTTGTGTGGCGTTTATTGTAAGACTATAAATACTCTACCTTCCAAGGTAGAGTTGGAGCTCATAATAAGATTTTTCTTTCTCTCACTAAAGTTCCCAAACCTCTAACTTTCTCTCTAAAAATCTCTTGTACGCCTACTTTGTGTTATGGTTTGATGTGTATGTGAAATCCAATATCTTACATGAATGACCCTTGATATCAATTTCAAGGGATCTAAGCTTATTGTATAAGTCATCAAAGCTTAAGTAGTCAAGGCCTCCCTTTGCCTTGAGTGTGAGAGAAACCTGCCTCCAGGAAGAAGGTAAAGCAGGAAGGAACTTGAGATTACATTCATCATTTTCAGGTTTGGACTTCATCTGTTTTAGTTGGCTGAGGATTTTCTGGAACCTGTCATACCCCTTGTGTATGCCTTCCTCTTCAAAAATCGAAAACTCCTGAAAGTTCTGCTTTAGCATTGACTTCCTCATCTTCTTAGACTCGTCGTTACCTCTAAACCTTGATTTTATTGCTCTCCAGATTTCTCTAGCATCATCGGAAGATCTTGAAGCAAGGTAGCCCTTGCCTTTGTTTCCTACGAAGAGCAAGTCGTTTACATAACTTTATTCTTTGGAAGAATTATCACATTCCCATCAGCATCTCTTCCAGTAGCCTTCTTAATGTTGCCCTTTAGAACAATATTCCAGAGATTGACGACCATGTTGGAGATATAATTTTCCATCTTCATGGCCCATATGTCATATTCATCCTTCTTTAGGTAGGGGAAATTTGCATTGGTGTTGGACATGGTGGTGACCACTTGCTGAATAGTGGACTGGGTGTTTGATGACTCAGACTGTTCATCATTCTCAGAATCTGAATGTTTTGATGATGTCATTGTTAAGGTTTTGTGTAGAAGAATAAGGTTGTCTTCTTAGAAAGATTCTCACGAGGCTCTGATACCACTTGTTAGGTTCAGTCCCAGATAGATCTTATGAGCCTTGAGAGAATATAGTTAACCTGTGTAATCACAAGAAAATATGGAGAACCTTTACTAGAATTGTATAAATACAATACTTAAGAAGACAATAAACACTAATAACTTGATACTCTATAGATCTATATTAATTCACTATGAATGTTATTCAAAAACATGTATTAAAACCTAGCCGCTAGTTTCTTTTATAGTACAAGAAACCCTAATCCTGCAGCTTGCAAAACACTCAAAAGATATGCATTATCTATTCCTAATTTATCTTATGCATATCACAACTAAATACTAAATATACGGAAACTACATATCCGCAGGAACTATATTACTATCAGTAGCAACTACCACTATCAGTAGAAACTACACTATCAGTAGAAACATAAAGTCTATCAGTAGGAACCATATCAGCAGGAACCCACTTCTACAAAATTCCTAACAAACTCCTTAGTGATAAAAAGTAGTCGATACTCTCTCTTCCTCCCTATCTCTCTCACATGACTACATATGTTATATGTATATGATAATGAGGAATGATATAGCCACAAACAAATTTTCACAAAACATCCACAAAATGACGTGTCAGAGGGTGATTGGTGTATTTTGTAGCAGTTTCTCTCTCCTCTGTGTGATTAAACCAATCAACTACTGACACGTTATTTTGTTGAGTTTTTGTGGAAGTTTGTTTGTGGTTGTATCATTCCTCGTATGGTAATTCAAGTTTAGGTGTAATCGAATTATTATGTAAAGATGCCAAAAAAATGCAAATAAAAACGCAAGAAAAAAACTTGCATTTAGCAAGATTCGAACAAGGTAAATGTACATTAATGCTCGAAAAGGATCTCACCCATCATGGTTATGGCATAGTTTATTACAGGGACGCGATCTTTTACTCGATGGTATACAATGGCAAGTGGACAATTGTTCAAATATATTCTTTTGGACTCAAAAGTGGGTCCCTTACCCCGAAGATTTCTATATTCGGACCCCCGTAGGCCTTTTGTTAATTCAGCCCGTGTTTTGGATTTTGTTATAGATGGTTGCTAGGATGTATCAAAGCTAAAGACGCATCTATCAGATCATGAAACGGATTTTGTCTTGGAAATTTCCATATCTAGCACAGATGTTTCTGATAGAATTATATGGCATTATGAGCCAAAAGGAAATTACGCCGTCAAATCTGGATATCGACTTGCAACGAAGTGGCTGAATTTATCGACCCACAAAATGACATCATCATCTTCATCTCCAAGATATGAATTCTAGAAGCAAGTTTGGCATATTAAAGTGATGCCTAAAAATCATAACATTTTGGCGAAGGGCATGCTCTAATACTCTAGGTACTCGCAAGAATTTATTTAAGTGAAATTGCTTAATATTTCCTTTATGCCAAATTTGAAATTCTAAAGTAGAGACTGTTGAGCACTTACTTTTCGAGTGTCCTTGGACAAAACCAGTGTGGTTTGAATCAAATTATTGGCTCCGGGTTGAGGCTTACTCGGATAATATCACTACTCGTATTTATGATATATTAGACATCACTAACTCAAAGTCGGAATCTAAGAGGTTACTCGAGTTGATTTCCATTATCTCAGGGAACATTTGGAAGTCCAGGATCAGATTCATATTTGAACCTACTCAACCTTGCCCTACTCAAGTAATTTTGACCGCTAATGTTGTGTTACATGAAGCTAGGGCTGTAGATGAATCAGACGAACACGAACGGAATCTTGTTCATGTTCGTTCATAACCGGACAAATAAATGGACACAAATGTTTACACGGACGAATTTTCTTGTTCATATTGTTTATTAAGAAAATGAGTTGTTATGTTTGTTTATGTTCGTTCATTAAGATTCTAAGCGAACGTTAAACGAACATAAACGATCGAAAATGAACATAGACAAACAAACATAAACTTTATTAAATTATGCACGACATATTGTTTTATAAGTGTTATTTTGTTTAAACAAACCAATTTTTAAATTATACAATTAAAAGATACGATATACGAACATAAATAAATAAATAAAACATAAACGACCGTTAAGGAATGCATAATCGGCCGTTCATGAACATAAATGAACGGACGCGACTTTTGTTTATGTTCGTACATTTAACTAAACGAGCATAAAATATTGTTCATGTTCGTTCATTTAATAAATAATCGAACATAAACGAATTTTGTACCGAATGGTTCATGAAATGTTCACCGAACATTCAGTTTGTTTACAGCCCTACATAAAGCGGAAAAAAGTCTTTCATCATGACTCATATTCTAATAAGTCAACTCGAAATGTCACTTGACTCATATTCTAATCCGCCAACTTGAAATGACTCCTCTCAAGATAGTTCACCTAATTGGGCCTCTACATTAAACACAATGAAGCTTAATTGTGATAGAGCGTTTAAACTGAAACAATGACCTGTTGGTGTTGCTGCTCGAAATAATAATGGGTCCCTATTTTTATGTTTTGGAGAAAGATGGCATGCTTCTTTAGCATTAGCTACTGAACTTATAGCTCTACGTAGAGCCTGTAGTCTTGCAATGGCGAAAGGTGGTATGGCGCTATTATAAAGTCTGATTTACAGCTTGGTATCTCTTTTGCTTCAACAGAATGTGATCCTCCATGGTCTCTTGCTGCTATTGTTGGTGACATTAAAGCTTGGGCACTCCATATAAATTTGCATTTCTTTTGGATGCTTCGTACATGTAATCGTGTTGCTCATCATGTGGCATATATTGCTTTTAACTTCATTGCAAATTTTATTTGAGATGCAAAATGAGCCTGTAGAAATTACCTCCTTAGTGAGGAGTGATATTGTATAATTTTGTGGAGTTTGCCGTATAGTAAAAAGAAAGTATAATGTGAACAAGAATTAAAGTACTACCTAAAAAGACATAAAATGTGGGCTTAATCAAACCAGGCCTTCTAACATGGATTTGAAGAATATTATATCTTATTCTTGTTTTAATAAAAATAAGTCCAATAAAAGACTTGTGATGACTTATTTCAGGAAATCATTTGAGCGGTTGAGCCTATCACAAAATCCAATTTCTCTATAGAAGGTTGAATGTAAATTTTAGGTTAAAAGGGATGATACTGATAAGGTTTAAAAATGTACCTTTTTGAGGGGTCGTTTAAGCCCTTATTTGATCACTTTTGTATCCGTTATTACTTAATATCGTTCCTTTTCACTTTTTAGGTCTCTTGAAGGCAAATTGCTGTAATGGGACTTATTTGGACTAAAATCTTGGCGGATATCTTGTTAGGAATTAGAAATTCCGGTATTAAGAGTCGGTCACCTCAAGTATATGTAATCGTTAGAAAGCTCGTAGTCGTAGTTCTTTTAAGTTAAGTAGTAATTTAGTTAAGTAACACCGTGGAGGACGGACGGGTCTTTACCAGCTGTATGCACGATCCATGACCCAAAGTGTGGCGAGTTATGTAAGACTATAAATACTCTCTACCTTCCAAGGTAGAGTTGGAGCTCATAATAATATCTTTCACTTTCTCTCACTAAGTTCCCTAAACCTCTAACTTTCTCTCTAGAATTCCATCTATATGCTACTTTGTGTTATGGTTTGATGTGTATGTGAAAAGTTATATCTTACAATTGGTATCGAGCCATGGTTAGATCATATCTTGCACATCTTTGGATTTATAGTGGTTTTAGGTGGTTTTGAGTTTGAAAAAGTTTAGTGGTTTTGCACCATTTGGTTGATTTCTTGTGTTAAAGTTTGAATTTTGTTGGTACTTTTATGTTTAGAATCATCAAAAGTGTTTAGGTTTTCATTTGGTAAGCTTGAATCATCTTGCTTGGGTTGTTTTGGATTGAAAAGTGAAGTTTATTTGGTTTTCAAGCTAGCGACTTAGCTCTCGGACTATTTTCTTGGTAGCGACTTGCTTCACGCTTTGTAGCGACTTACGGTGTTAAAGCTAGCGAGTTAGATCTAGCGAGTTAAAGTACAAGTAGTGGACTCCACTACTGGTAGCGACTGTGGTAGCGACTTGGTCGATGTGAGTTGCTCTTTAGCGACTTGTGTTTCTAGCGACTTGTGTAGCAATTGTTGCCAAAATTTGGTTAGCGACTTGGTGCATGTGAGTTACTACTTAGCGACTTGCTTTTCGTTAGCGACTTGGGTGTCTAGCGACTTGGCTTTCTAGCGAATTAATTGGTAGCGACTTAGTGCATTTGTCTCTAGCGACTTAGTGCATTATCATCTAGCGACTTGAGTGTTTGTTTACGGTTTTCTCTTGATTTAGTAAAATCCCGTGAAAGAATCTATTTCCGGTTTAATCATAGAGTTATAAAATCCGTATAATCTGTTAACATGTCTACCAACGTCCCTCTTGTCTTATCCATTGTTGTCAGAAGATGTACAAGCGGTGGTTGAGATACTAAATCCACCCATGCTTGTGAATCGACTACGATTCATGGGCTCAGCGAATCAGATTGTATTGCCTTGAAAGGAAAATGGTGTCAACATTCTCAAATCCATTGATGAAGGACCATATCGAGTTGAGGCGACTAGAGACATACTTGATACTAATGATGATGGAACTCCTATTTACGGAATGGACGGACCTAAAATGTATGATGAGCTTGATGATAAGGAGAAAAAGAGATTCGATCACGAGATATCGGGGCTTTAACATTGTTCTTCAAGGTCTTCCTAAAGACATCTACAAGGCGATCAATCACAACACCGATGCAAAGCGGTATGGGATAATGTCAAGATGCTTCTCTCGGGATCGAATTAACTATGGAAGGCAGAGAATCCCAACTCTATGACGAATTTGAGCACTTCAAGATGAAACCAGATGAGAGTGTCTATGAGTACTATGTGAGATTTCATAAGTTAGTGAATGACATGAGGAACATCGAATGACTATGCTAACATTCACTCAACTCAAAGTTTGTGAACAACATGAATCCCGAATGGCACAAGTTTGTCACGGTGTGAAGCTCACTAAAGGATTGAAGAATACAAACTATGAGCAACTCTATGCCTTCCTCCTTGAGAATGAGAGACATGCCATGTTTGAAAAATTGATTCTCAATCGGTTCAAAACCAACCGAGGAGAGACAAGCTCGTCTAATGACTCAATGACCTTCTACTCAAACATCGGAATCACAACCAAAGCATCACAAGTCATACCCTTGGGGAATGGTAATCACAAACTCATTCACGATCCCATGTTCAAACAAGGCGATCTTGATGCACGTGGGTAACATCATCAATCAACTAGCTCTTCTCATTAGTCAAAACATGAATTCTCTCCCACAAACCAACAACAACCTCGGGCGCATCTAACCCACATAATCAAGCCATTGTTAAAGATGGAAGGATCGTGGTGCAACGATTCGGAAAGACAAGTATGATCGGGGAAGAGGTGGAGTGGGAGAGGTTATGTTGGAAACGAGAATCGAGGAAGAAATGGTAACCAAGGTCAACCTAAGCCAATCAAATGCTATAAGCGTGGTGGTGAAGGACACATTGCAAGGCGCACATCTCCAAAGCGTCCACGAATCGCCGATTATCGAGAGATAAGATGTTCTTGCAAGCTCGGGACAATGGTGCTGCGTTGGATGAAGAGAAATTGTTTCTTCTTGAGGGCAATGCCAAGACCTATGATGCGAGATGTGGATGAGCGACCTATTCGGGAGATAGGTCACAATCATCGAACGCCTTTCAAGTCGGCGATCGTGATGCATACGACTACGATGTAGATGATGGACCTCTGCGCACACAATCTTTATGGCTAGCATCTCTCCAATGGCTTCTCCCAAGATCTCTTCTTCACCACAAGTGGCCCATCCAAGGACAAACTCATCTCGGTATTAAAGCTATCGATGATCTTGATGTGCAGCAGATGCATGACAAAGTACAACCAATGAAACTATTGAATCAAATATTGAAAATATGGGTAATATCAATATTGTCCCATACGATCAATACGTGAAACAAAGTGAAAGTGAAGTTGTACCAAGTGATGCATCTTCTGCGAGTCAATAATGACTATGTCTTTGATGAATACACTGCATGTGCTCACGATGATTCCATAATTTCGAACTAAATGCCTATAAGGAGCGTGTTGCTATTTATGAACAACGTGCAAAATTTGAGTTGACCACTCGTGAGCGGAAATGGATGACCAAGTGCGTGCAGTAATTAGAAAAAGTAATTTTAGAGAAGAAGTATTGAAACAAGAATTAAATTCCTTGCAAGAAAAACTTTCTAAAGCGCTAAGCAAAACAAGAACTTCAAGAAAATGTGAAAATGCTTAAGCAAGAATTTAATGCAAAGGAATCAAAGCTCTTAAGAGATTTTTCTAATCTGAAAACTTTGAAAAACAAACTTGAAAACAAGTTGTACATGCAAGGAAACACCATTGATTGCTCACATGATCACTAAGCATAGAGTTCTAGCGATAAGCATAGCACTCCATTATAGATAAACCCAACCACGAGTATGGAAAGATAGCAAAAGCGACTCAAAGTGTTATCTATGATGGCAATGAGATCCTTAAACCTAGACAAAAACCTAGTTGCATTGAGTGCTTTGAGGATGACAAGAAATTAGATGAAGTCACTAGGGAGAAGATGAATAAGAAACTAAATGATCCTAAATGCAAAGAGAAGAAAGTAATTATCACTCCCCATGACTACAAGAAGGAAAAGCGGATTTCCTTGAACAAGTTTAAGACTCGAGACATTGTTGACTCCCGAACAAGTCTTACGGAAAATGGATTTAGATAAGAAAATTTGAAAATATTGTAGAAACAAACCCTCCCGCCGGAAAATGCCTAGAAGCATGTGTATCCTCCTAATACACCAATGCATCTTGTACCTAGAACAATAGCCACTAAAAGCAATACCTTAATTAGCCAATCGTTATTTTTCAACTATTTGTTGATTTTGAGAAAACTTGCAAGAAAAGGATCACACCCACTGGCATAGCCGAAGGAGAAAGGGTTTTGAACAAATGAAAGAATGTTATTTAAGCGAGGTCATGCCTTTCTTTAAACTTCTAAAGATCACTTTGAGAGTCTTAAAAGGGGATAGAAAGCAGATATTAAGGGAATGGAAAAGGAATTTGATGCAATAATAGTTGAAATTAGTGACTATGAGCGTGCACTAAAATATAATGAGATTGAGAGGAAGAACACGCATACATTGAATGAGAATCTTATTCTTGAATGTGTTGCTCAAGATGTGTTTTCAACGCCTCAAATTGCTCTATTAATGCTTCCAAATTTCATGAACTATCGTGGCTACGAAAGTCTCCCATGATCGAGTCATTGGGCTTGAACAAACTAACTCTAAACTAAGCGAGAAAATTGAAGCTGGATGATCACGACAATTTAGTTAAACATTTTTCTAAATTAGAAGTTGAACATTTTAATTTACAACTAAAATATCAACATCTTAAAGAAAATGTCAAAACTTCAAATGTCAAGACATCTTGAGATGCTCCGAGTTTGATGCGGTTTTCAAATTAACAAAGCGTGATGAACGGATCAAGCTCGGTGCAACACGATCGAAAGTTGAAAGCCCAAATCTCTCAATTAAAGGGTCAAGCGAACAATATGGCGAGCTCCCAAATGCCTCCTCCTTTAGATTCTCAAAATTCTCAAGCGTTTCATCTTCAAAACCTTGTAAATGCTTTACAAAAAAAGCGAAAGTTTTCTAGAAGAAAATGAAAAGGTTAACGTCATTTCAATGAGTTGTTTGAATCAATTAAAGTCACTCAGTAACAAAAACAACGATCAAATAACATCATTGCAAAAGGAAATTGAGAATCGAAGAGTCGGGTAAAGGGAAAATGCCAATGATCAATGAGGAGAATGTTGTATCAAAGGTTCACTCTTGTAATAAATATGCTTTATCGTGACATATGTCCCCTCATCTAAGGAACAACAAACTTGCCATTCAAACATATTTCTCATCCCTTAAGGATTGCTTAGAATGCTGCGTGAGATTGTTGAAGAGGATAAGCTAGAGAAACCTTATGATAATGCAATTGGACATGCATGCTTATATGCCAAACGATCTCAAGAAATCTTAGAATGTTTGATCACAATATGCCCAAAGACATTAGGTGAGAGAGTTAACCCTTTGATTCCATGCTCAATGCCTAAGGCCAAACATGATATGCACTCGATTCCCAATGGCTTGAATGTGAGGAGTAGTGTACCATTGAGTAGCTCAGATCCCAATGGCTTGAATGTGAGGAGTAGTGTACCATTGAGTAGCTCAGATTCTAGATCTGTCAATGCTAGGAAAGTGAACTCAAATGTGCCTTCTAGGAGTACTAGTCTCAGTACCTCTAGTGTTAAGAAAGTGAACCTTAGCGCTTTTGCTTGTAGTTCGGATCGACACATCTAAGCGGTGGTGCAAAGAGTAGTAAAACAAACTAATGTTCCCATTCCTCTACAGGGAGTAATCGGTGACATTAAAGGGAGCGGTCAAAGTCTCAAGACAATACAAGGAATGATAGGACCTCGCAAGCTAAGAATGTCCTTTGGAAAAGAGTGAAGAACAATCTAGGAACTTTACGTTTGAATCGAATAAAACGAATCGTGTTGATTCTAGTATTAGCCATAGGCGTCTTGTAATTAATTCAATTACGATACTATTTGCAAACCTTGTGCGATGTCCGCTTGAATTACATTTCTAATCATGAATGTGGTGTTAATGTTACGCCTAATAATGTTAATTGTCCGATTAATATTGTTAATGCTAAAGTTCATGCTAGGAAGGCTAAAAGGCAAAACGTAAGAAAGTTAGAAAGCAGTGGAAACCCCGGGAAGAACATTCGATAAAATAGGCTTTTATTGGACACTGTTGGTCTTAAGACTAATCGGATAATGCCCACTAGAAAATGGATGCCTCTTGGTAGAACTATTCCTTAAGAAGTGATCACACTTGTGAGCAGGGCTATCACGACACTAATCTTGCATCTATTCACATCGATTCCATTGCCTCACTACGATATGAATTCTTCTATTTCGATGTGGGTGTTCCAAACATTGTTACTAACCAAATGGAACCCATTCTTGCATGGGGATCCCAATTATCGATTATCCATTCTTGTACGTGTTCAGCTGCGGATCGTTCAAATCGTTCGTGGTACACGGACTCATTTGTTCCAAGCATGTATTTGGAGACGGTCATGCTCATGAACTTCGTGAGCAAATTCATCGGAATTGTTAGATTTGGTAATGATCATTTCGGTGCTATTATGGGTTATGGAGATTATGTTGTTGGTGATAGTGTCATCTCAGAGTGTATTATGTGGAAGGTTTAGGTCATAATCATTCTCTGTTGGTGATTACGTGATTACGATCTAGAAGTAGCCTTGAGAAAAATATACCTTTGTTAGAGATCTTAATGGTAAGGAAGCTGTTAAAAGGAACTCGTGGCTCAAACCTTTACACCATCTCTATCGATGACATGATGAGGCATCTCAATCGCTTGTTATCTAAGGCTTCAAAAACAAAGTCATGGTTATGGCATCGTCGTCTCAATCACTTGAACTTGGCACCATCAACGATCTTTCGAGAAAGGACTTAGTTG
Source organism: Chrysanthemum lavandulifolium (assembly GCA_022545495.1). Taxonomy (NCBI): domain Eukaryota; kingdom Viridiplantae; phylum Streptophyta; class Magnoliopsida; order Asterales; family Asteraceae; genus Chrysanthemum; species Chrysanthemum lavandulifolium. The sequence goes on from JAHFWF010000071.1 coordinate 88,826, forward strand.
TAGGTTTACCTAGACTAAAGTATGAAAAGGATCATCTTTGTTCGACATGTCAATTGGGAAAAAGCAGAAGTATGTCCATAAACCCAAACCTACTAACTCATCACGAAGTTCTTCATATGCTTCATATGGATTTATGTGGACCAATGAGGTGCGAGAACATCTTTGGGAAGAAATATGTGTTAGTTGTGGTTGATGATTACTCTAGATTCACTGGGTCAAGTTCTTAAGGACAAAGGATGAAACTCGATATCATCATCAAACTCATCAAGCATTGCGAGTTCGACTTAACAAAGCTGTCGAATTATCGAGCAGACAATGGGCGAGTTTGTCAACAAACAACTTAGTGAATTCTATGAAAGCGTTGGGATCGGCCATCAAAGAAGTGTTCCACGAACCCACAATGAGCGGTGTAGTTGAAAGGCGAAATCGTACCCTTGTTGAAGCTGCTAGAACAATCTTGATCTACTCAAAGGTTCCAATGTTTCTACAGTGCGAAGCAATCGCCATCGCATGCTACACAAAATGGTTCACGATTCACACCATTCATGGAAAAACTCCATATGAACTTGTCACATGTGAAAACCTAATCTATCTTTCCTTCGTGTGTTTGGTGCATTGTGCTATCCAACTAATGAGGTCAAGACTTAGGCAAACTTAGGGCCAAGTGACATTGGAGTATTTGTAGGATATGCATCAAACAAAAGGGATACCGAATCTACAACAAAAGAACCGAAATATCATGGAAACAATTCACGTTCGTTTGATGGTGACCGGTCAAATGGCTCTGGACACTCCACTCGGGACCGCACTTCAAAACAGTCCCATTGGTTCATCTCTTGTTCCAAACTCCTCTCAAGAAACTCCATATGTACCTCCATCGAAGATGATGTAAAGAAATTGTTTGATCCTATGTTTGATGAACTTGATGATTCAATTACTAATGAGGTCTTGATCCCCACAACAGAGGTTGCTCATATTCCGATGAATGAAGTCAATCCTTGGTCTCAATATCTTTAAGTCAAGAAGCACCGGTTGCGATCCTTGATCTCATCAACAAATCATCATTCTTCAAATGTACATCATGGAAATGTTTACGCATCAATGATGAAGTTAATCCCTTTGCTACTCACGAAGATGCTCCATTTGAAAACATATTTGCTACTCACGAATCATCATCGAACCATCTTCTTCATGAGACATCGACTCACTACCTCGATTCCTCAACAAATGCCACATGAACACCTCGGAAAATGGACTCACGATCATCCATTAGACAACATCATTGGTAATCCCTCTCGTCTGTATCAACCGGAAACAACTTGCAACCGATGCCTTATGGTGCTTCTTCAACTCCATACTATCTAAGATCGAACCAAAAGATGTTAAAAGCGCTATGAATGAAGATAATGGTTCAATGCTATGCAAGATGAAATTCATGAGTTTGATCGTCTTGATGTATGGGAGTTAGTACACACTCCAGTTGTGCTATGATTATAGCTCTAAAATGGATCTTCAAAGTAAAACTTGATGAGCATGGTGATGTGTTGAAGAACAAGGCTCGATTAGTTGCTAAAGGATATCGTCAAGAGGAGGGTATAGACTTTGAAGAATCGTTTGCTCGGTTGCTCGAATCGAGGCAATCGAATCTTTCGGCTAATCTTTGCTAGTAAGAACATGGTGGTATATCGGATGGATGTAAAGGCGGCATTTCGACGGAGATCTTAAAGAAGTCTCGTCGGCCAACTGAAGGATTTGTGAATCAAGAGCATCCTACTCACGTTTATCGTTTGAAGAAGGCTCTTTACGGTTTAAAGCAAGCTCAAGGGCATGGTATGATACCTTGTCAAAGTTTCTTCTATCAACCGGATTCATCAAAGGAGCGATTGATCCTACATTGTTCACGGGAAGTCGAGCAAACATTTGATTCATGTTCAAATTTATGTTGATGATATTATTTTTGCCTCGTGACCCAATGGAATGTGATCGTTTTCTAATGAAATGAGTTCAAAGTTTCAAATGTCAATGATGGGACAAATGTCATTTTCTTGGGATTACAAATTTCACAAAGTCCGGAGGCATTTTCATAAATCAATCTAAATATACACGTGAGATTTTAAAGAAATTTGGATTTGATTCATGTGACCACATTGACACCCCATGATTGACCGAACCAAATTAGATGAGGACCTCTCGGGGATCATGATTGACCAAACAAAATATCGGAGTATGATTGGATCACGATGTATCTCATCGCTAGTAGACCGGACATTTTGTTCTCTGTGTGCATGTGTGCTAGATACCGAGGCTAAGCCTACTAAAAAGCACCTTGAAGCGATTAAGCGGGTCTTCGGTATCTCAAGGAACCATCAATATGGGACTATGGTACCCGAAGGACACCGGTATGTCACTAACGACCTATCAGAGATCTTGATCATGCGAGTTGTCAAGATACTGCGTCGAAGTACATCCGGAGGTGCTCGGTTCTTGGGTGATAAGCTTGGTGGTCTTCAAAGAAGCAAATGAGTACTTCTATTTCCTCTACAGAGGTGAATACATAACCATGTCATCTTGTTGTGCTCAAATCTTATGGATGAGATCTCGATTATCGACTATGGCTTTGAATTCAACAAAATCCCTCTGTCTTGTGATAATAAAGTGCTATTGCTCTCTCATGCAACAACGTCCAACACTCAAGAGCAAAGCATATCGACATTCGACATCATTTCATCGGGGAACAAGTGGAAAAAGGTGTGGTGGAACTATATTTTGTGAGGTCGAATATCGGTTAGCGACATCTTCACCAAAGCTCTTCCAAGAGAACGTTTTGAGTTTATTCTTCCACGACTTGGTTTGAAAAGCCTTCAACGAAACTCTCAAACGTCTTCGAGGAGGAAGGCGAGGAGTAAAGGTCTATCTTCATCTATCTCTTGTAAATATTTATTGAAAAACAAAATACAAAATTATAAAACCTTCAAAATCAAATAGAAAAATATAAAACTTTCAAAATCCATAAAAATTTAAAAATTGAAAAATCTTCAAAAATATTGTCATTTTGTCATGTTTCTCTCGATTCGATAATATCTACGGTCTTGATGTTGTCATTCAAAGAATGACACGGGTCTTCTAGATGTTGTTGAATTTTTATAAAAAAAAAAAAAAAAAAAAAAAAAAAAAAAAAAAAGATATTTTGGGAGAAAGAGAAACAATGGTTTATTGTCATTTGAGAGCAATAACCCGGTTTTAATAGAAAGAACAGAGCCATGTCTTAACATGTTTTTCACATCCCATGCTCTGATTCTATAAACATTTATCTCTGAAAACCAAATGCTTTGAAAAATAACTCGATCTCTATTTTATCTCTCAATCAACAACCTATGTCATTGATTGAGGGGGAGAATGATTTCAATTAAATCAAAAAATTATTTGGCATTAAATTGTTTTCAAAAGATATACATGCATGTTTTATCAATGGAGTTTAAAGTCTGAAAATCCGATCCTTATCAGTTAAAACGCTTTCACAATCAAGTCACAATTCTCCTTAAAAGCTTTCAAAATTAATTTAAATCTATAAGAGATCACAAATCTCAAATGATTTGATAATTGTGATCGGGGAGAATGTGTGATTTAAATTGGTTTAAAGCGATAATTAGGTAAATGGTTTCATAAGGATGTACATGCTATCCACCTTGCATGTGACAAACGATTTCAAATTTTCCATGCACATGTTGAGGGGAGCATCTATATTAAACCTTTGATTTGAAACGTGATCATTCATCCCAATGTGCGAGTTCCCTCTAGTATGTGCAAAACTCTTTTCTAATCTCGAGGCACATATTGAGGGGGAGCGAATTATGGAAACCTCATCCTTCCGAAATGCTATCTTCTTGATTTGTTGAGGAAGTGATGTTGATATCTTTAGAAAATGGTAATCAAAGAAGTTAATTCTTTCTCTTGCCTCCGTGTGCAAAACATTTTCAAATACTTGATGCACATGTTGAGGGGAGTTCTCGTTCTAAAATTATCAAAACAATTCGGTACAAAATGCTTTGATAATATATCACAAGTATCGAATTGATTTTCAAATGGTTTTCAATTGGATCAATGGCGAGCGAACAATACCAAATTGACCGACCAACTTTACTTTATATGCGGTGATATAAGGATGATAAGGTTAGGTATTGGTTCCCATGATCCGCCGAGAACGGAGGGATCTACCGAGACAATCCACTAGTTAGTGTAGAAGTCCTTAGGTATGATGACAAAAGGAGAAAAATGAGATAAGGGAAGAGTGCGGACTAAGGTGAGCTAGTCTTTGGAATAAACCCAACAAGGTTCTAGTTATGAAGTCTCGGTAAGCTTTGAAGTGGTTGAAGAATTAAAAGAATTGAATGAGAAAAGGGTGAAAATAAATAGCCCTCCATTTATTCAACCTTAGGGCAAAACCGGGTTCACTTCATATACTCTTGATGGTAACATCGGTATTGAAGACAAGATGTCATGGACCCGGTGGACCTGCCGCACTTCACCTTTCAAACCACTCAAGTTCCTCTTAAAAGGACTTGTTTCATTCTCACGGGAACCGACATTATCTATTGACTTTCTCTTGAGATGGTTGATATTGAAGAGACCCTCTCCTAGTCTCGACACGGGATCCAAATATGCACAAATTGAGTCTAGAGCCACGAGATCATCAATAAATCTCATTAGGACACTTTCAATGAAGACTCTCTGTTTCACACAATGTGGAAGAGAGATTATATCATGAGTCCTCGCATTATCCTTGTGGTATTGCGGAACATCGAGTGATGTGTTTACACACTCACAATGAAGATGGAAAGCCTTCGGAGCCAACATCAAACAAGCTCTGGTAGGTGGCATGTGAGATCTATTATATGGATCAACCATGTGACAAGCGAGCGAGAAACAATGGGCGATTCAATTTCTTGAATCAATCACAGTTCGAGTTAAGGATTGCGGATACCTTTGAAAAACGGTCTTTGTGCTTATAAACTCTTTTCTTTAGCACATCGACCGTGTACTCATTTTCAAACCAAAAGGTATTTTATGATTGATAATTGATTTTCAATAAAACCTTCGTTGTATTGCAAAAACAATTTCTATTGAACAATACGATTGTTTTTCAAATCTCTTTTCAAAGCAATCGGTGGACTTAAAATTATTTGGTTCACTCAACTCCGTGTTGTCTTCTTTGAGATGTTCGGTTTGAGAACAGCTAGAACAAACATGAAACCTGTCAAGGAGATTCTTAGGAATCCTACACGATCACAGCGTGCTTGTCTTGATCAGCGGGAACCGTGGGCGTGTACCTCAATTCAACGAAAGTGATCAAAGACACTTTCGTGTGTTTTATTGCTAGCTTGTTGTATGCGGTACTCCGGCGTTTACGGTGATCGAGAATGGGCGGTCAATCCATAGCCGCATGCTCACTTAACATTCTACTCAAAGAAATCATGACTAGTGCATCAATGACTCGATATTTCACACCAAGCTTCGCTTTCTGGCTGCCAATATCATGATTCAACAAAAGCTTCCGCTACTACGATGAGAAGATTTCATGATCCGAATGTGAGCATGTCGGTCCCAAAGTCACAACATCACAAAATACCAACACCACAAAGGATGTGTCGAGATTGTTGATAGTCGATGATCTCAAAGATGGCTCAAACTTATCATCACGTGGATCGTTATAAGACCTCCACTTGGAATAACCAAACATGCAATGTGAAGAATCACGACTACGAGCTTAGGAGCAAGGACTACATCAAGAATGCAAGATCAATTGTTAAATGTAATATCTATTTGTATTCAATGTAATTTTGGTACATGATTGAGGTGACCTCCTTAGGGGAGATTGTTAGGAATTAGAAATTCCGGTATTAAAGAGTCGGTCACCTCAAGTATATGTAATCGTTAAGCTCGTAGTCGTAGTTCTTTTAAGTTAAGTAGTAATTTAGTTAAGTAACACCGTGGAGGACAGACAGGTCTTTACCAGCTGTATGCACGATCCACGACCCAAAGTGTGGCGAGTTATGTAAGACTATAAATACTCTCTACCTTCCAAGGTAGAGTTGAGCTCATAATAATATCTTTCACTTTCTCTCACTAAGTTCCCTAAACCTCTAACTTTCTCTCTAGAATTCCATCTATATGCTACTTTGTGTTATGGTTTGATGTGTATGTGAAAAGTTATATCTTACATATCTGAAGAAAATGGCCAAAGTCAAGAATCGAGACACTCAATTGCTAAAATACAAGGTGGGCGTCATCTGCTTAAGCTATGACGACGTCGGAGCATTTGTATTGCATGAAGCCAAATTTCTTATTTTCAAGTGATGGTGTCGGGCTTTAAAGAGTAGGCCGTCGCAACTCGAGACGGCCTAGATTTGATCGAGACAGGCGTCGGGCGAAGAGACGGCGTCACAAGCACAAGGTGACGCCGTCGCAAGACTAACGTGGCCAAGGCGAAACCACAATGACGGCGACCGGCGGTGTCACAAATCATAAGGTGACACCGTCGCATATGTAATCTTATATATAGAATCGAATTTTTCGGTATTTGTGTTTAGTCTTTTGGAGTAAAAACCTAAACCGAACCAAGGTTGTCTTATACGGTATTTTAGGGTTCCAAACCCTAACACATCAAGATAAGTGTTTTACTTCATTAATTCAATTATGTCTTTGATTATTTGTGTGTATGCTTGCATGATCTCCATGTCGGCTAATTTACTTATGTGTTTGCTTAAGGAATATGAAACTTAATTATTAAATATTGATTGGTTGTCTCTTATCTTAATTGATTAATGATCTAGTAATCGATAGGTCATTCGTTGTGTAATTAATGCTTGATTAATCTTTGTGAACCTTAGGCTATAGCACTTAGAGCGGTTGTAGGCTAAACCATCCAAAGAGGCCTTAGAGTTAGAGTTTATAATCCTAGTGGGTTTTGTAGACAAGACCCTTTGGTAAGTTCAAAGAGTTAGGGATAACGCATACCCTCGACTTTAGACATACAAGCGGTTAAGAATAAGGGCGTGACAATTCAACCATCAATATGAGATAATTAAAGAGTAATAAAACCTAAGTGAACACATCTTTAAACTATCATACGAGCACACAATAATTAGACATAGACTACATACACCTTAGATTAGATAATTAGATAAGTAGAGTAATCGGTAGAAATACCAACCCCAAATCAAACCCCGAGATTCGTACCTTTCCATTTCCTAATAAAACATAAAAGATAAAAATAATCTTCCTCGACCCCAACCTTAGCATAGTAACTTCACTAGCATTTCGATTCGCTCTGAGCAGTCAAGTTTAATCACACAAGCTAACCACTTGTGAATGGTCAACCGTAAAAACTTAAAACATTTCGTAAAGCAAATGCAATTAAGATCGAGGAAAATAGTGGATTCACAGGTCGTTAAGTCCCGGAGGATGAATGGTGTTTCAAAACTTTGGGTTGATAGAATGATCACTAAGGATAGTGATCAAGTAAAGATTTTGATGAATAACTACACTCTTGATTGCTTGGAATGAATTTGGATACTGAATTGATAAGCACAACAATCGAGATTAAAGAAACGTAATCGTCGTTTAATAAACTACGTAACGTATAAAATAAAGCGTGAGTTTTAAGAAATAAAAGGCCTAAAAATATGAAAATGATATTTTGGAATCCTAAAAATAAAAGAAAATTATTGGAAAAAGAAAATTATTTTATGACTATTTATTTAATTATTATTAATTAAAACTATTTTTAACTATTTAATAATACCCTAAAATATAAGAAAATATGAAATAAAGCTATAAAAGTGAAATTATGACTTAGAAAAATCTAAAATATTATAAAACTAATTTTAAAACTGAAAATATATTTTTAGACTTTTATGTATTTATTATGAATTTAATACTATTTAAAACTAATTAAAATGCTAGAAAATACTATTTAAACTAAGAAAATTATGGAAAATATTTTTTGGCTTTTATATTTATCTTAATCTAGGAAAATTGAAAACTTATTTTTTAAACTTTTTCGATTTATTTGGATTAAATGCTAATTAAAAATGCTAGAAAATGACATAAAATGCAGAAAAATAGCAAATGAATAGTGAAAAATATGAAAACTTCCAGATAAGTCTAAAATAATACTGAGAATCAAGGAAAAATGACAGAAACTACTTTGAAGATCAGGAACTATGATTTGGGCACACAACTAATATGAATAAGCACTTGAAATTAAGCTAAAAGCCTCAATAAACTACCACTACTGAACCAAAGGTTGAATAAGCTATAAACAAGTTATGGGAACTTAGAATAAGCAACAACAACAAGAAAAACACACTGAATAAGCAAAAATAAGGAATAAGCAAAGCAGGAGTTTTGTGAAAAGGAGCTTAAAGAAGCTAATGAATAAGCGGTTAATAAGCTAAGTAGAGATAAACTAATATTTTTATAATTAAGATGAGCAGCTAAACTTTAATATCCCAAAAGCTTATATCCTAAATCCTAATGGTAAGATCACAATAAAATTACAAAGTTTATTCAAAGCAGTTTATGAAATTTTGACTTTTTAAGAAAACATGCAGTTTGACTTTTATGAGATTGTGAGCTTATAAAATGGACCTAAACCGATGTTTAATGATATAATGATCCTAGAATAAGCTAGCTTAACTACTAATCAACTAATATGCAAGCTATGGGATCACGATTCAAGCAAAACTTAAATGGGATCGAGATAGTGAGTAATTTTGACTATTGTGACATGCGGATGCAAACTAAGGATTGATTTGAGTCAAATAAACCTATACAAGCTTAAACCAACTCAACTTAGACAACAAACTAATCTCAAACTCGGTAACTTTGTATTGAACCAAACACACCTTAAAATCTTATAATGCAAATTAAACTTATAAGCTAATATAAGCTACAACTATTAACTAATATTGAATAATTAACTTAAATTGAAACTAGATAAGCAATAATCGAATTAAATAAGCTCTAAATAAGCTACACTAATATTAGCTATTTTGGCTTTTTAAAAGGATTTTCTAGAAAATAAAGAAAGGGCTATTCAAAACCGATTAAACTAATCTAACACAATTTTAAACTAACAATAAGCAAAGAATGACTAAAATAGGCTAGAATAAGCTAAGAAGCATTAAAATGGAAATGTGTGCAAAAACACGAAAATGGCTTACGAGCAGTATGAATGGATCGAAACACTACTAAACTAAGCTAAGCTAATCAAACCAAAATATAACAGATTCGGTTTGCATCACCCAATTTCATGTTCAAACCCAAATCGAACTTGACGATTGACTTTTGTTGGTGAAATTACAGGATAGGCTTTGCTCCCATTCTCTTGATTAATCAACAACAACTTAAACAACTGATTAAAACAACCTTAACTACTTAAAACTTGAATTTTAACAAGATTATATTTTTTTGGCGGGAAAACGAAAATGGGCAAGAAACTGTAAATTAATTGCAAAGGAATCTTAAATTACACTTAAATTAACTCATACAAGACACATAACTTAAAACCCAGAAAGATTTTTGCATTAGAAAATTAAAATGATTACAGAAATTAAAGAAAGGTCTAAAAACAAGTGACAAAATATTCTCTCGCTTCTTTCTTCTTTATAGAGATCTTTTAGACTCTTTTTATCGACATCGATCATTTCCACTTTGCTTCATTTCTTGAATTCATCAAATTCATCCAAACCGTGCACTTGGCACTTTTGGCGGAAAAGTCATATTGACAGTTGTAGATTGCTTGTAGGTTTGATGAAGCAATAAATGCTTCTTGGTTATTAGTGGGGAAGGAGGGGACATGAAAGGTAAAGTTGGTGATGAGCTGGTGGATGAGGTGGTGAAGAAACAGGTGGCTATGGATGAGAACAGGAAAATGGTTTGTGGGAGGAAGATATTAATAAGGAGTAAATTGGGTTTGGTTTGTAATGGGCTTGGATTTGTTTTGGGTTTATGTAATATAAGGGTCCGGTTTGGTTTTGTAGAAATTTAAGCCCAAGGACCAAATGTGTATGTTTTGAAATTCCAGGACCTGTTTTGCCATCATTCCAAACTTTCTTATAGGGACCAATCCTGCCAATAAACAATAACACAAGGACCAAAGTTGTGTTCTTTCTATTTTAAAACTTATAAGGACCATTTGTGTCATTATTGGATTCTTAGGGTAAAATTGTAAATTTCCCAAAGTTCACCATAAGGACCAATTTTGACATTTATGAATAGTACAAGGTTTATTTTGATAAATTTCCATTTTAATAAATCCAAGGACTATTTATGACATTTTTCAAAGTTCGAGGACCAAAGTTGTAATTTTCAATTTTTGAACTTTGAAGGGTTTGTTTGACAACTTTTGAATCTCATGGACCTTAAATGATATTTGCTTAGTTTTGATTTACCAGGACTATATTTGACAACTTTTGTAACTTGGGGACTAAAGCGCCAAATATGCAAACTTTATCGTTTTTCATCCGATTTTGGTATTTTGCATTTAAAACACATAAAACACTTATTTGTGATATTTTCATCATTTTGATACATTTTGAGTGTTTTCGGATGTTTTTGCGGTTTAAATGGTACAAAAATGATGAGTATTTAGACACTCATCAATCCCACACTAAACTATTGCTAGTCTAGCAATCTTTTATGAAAACTTAATGGATTTGAATCTCTTTACCAAAAGCCATTACTTACGGAGTAGCCAAATGTTTTAGTTCAAGTAAGAACCTTGGTACAATGATAACCAAATGATTTTGAGCAAATCATAAGTCAGAAAGGATTTGATTTGTCTTTACCGTGCCGTTTATACGGACTAATAACTCTTAGATAAATTATCAATATTATCTTTGGTGAGTCGATTACCAATTATGGATTTCATTGCCTTTACCACAAGCCATAAACTTGTGGGCTAGCCAACTCTTCACTAATTAAAGATATGGTGAAGTGAACACCATACAATTTTGGGCAAATTGCAAGCCGTCAACGGATTTGAGATATCTTTACCAAGAGCCGTTTGCTCTGGATTAGCCAATCCTTATGTGGGTTAGACATGGTGGATGATTACCATTTGTTGTGTTTAGTACATAGTACTTCCACTAAATAAATTTTTTAAAATTTGGCCATTTTGGGGAAAAGGGACTAAAGGGTACATTTATGATCAAATTCGCGAATTTCTACGTAACGTATCCTTAGTGACTAAAAGCGTAAATCGTCACGTTTAATAAACTACGTAACGTATAAAATAAAGCGTGAGATTTAAGAAATAAAAGGCCTAAAATATGAAAATGATATTTTGGAATCCTAAAAATAAAAGAAAATTATTTGAAAAGAAAATTATTTTATGACTATTTATTTAATTATTATTAATTAAAAACTATTTTTAACTATTTAATAATAGCGAAAATTACCTAAATGACCCGTCAGACTATATCTTGTCTTGCAGAGGACCATTTTTCAACTTTTCAAAATGTCAATTCTCTTCGTGCCTAGTTACAGCAGAAAGAAAATGAGCGAGTGTCAGCCACTTTAGCTAAACAAGAAAACAAAAGAAAAAAAAAAGAAAAGCATTTAGTGCCTTGAGACAACCGAATGCCAACATTCAAATTACCATTTGAAAAAGTTGGGCATTAAATGAGAATTAAAAAATGCAAATCCACCTTGAACTATTTAATATATACAACTTTTGTATAGCAATTTTATTCATCAAATAGCTAGCGAATATCTTGAATTAGCTAATGAAAATATCTGATTCTGAAGAGCTCTTTATTACGAACAAAAGCGAGCCCGATATCGATATACTTTTGACGATCGTCACGATATTATAAAAATATTAAAGTTTGATATATTTTTAAAAACAAAAAACTTTCAAAACACTCGTAAACCACATGGACAAAGGCGTGCAATTTTATAAATAAGAAAAATCATTTGGAATGACCGGAATATCGTTTGGAAATAAAAGCAGTAACAAGTGTGCAATTTGGTCCACGTGGTTTACAAGTGTGCAATTCTATAAATAAAAAATCATTTAGAATGACGAATATCGTTTGGAAATAAAAAGCGTAACATTGTTTTTACAACTTTTCATTAAATAAACACGTAATAAATTTATTGATAAAGGGATTATAATACTAAATTTTTTCATAAATTTATAGATAAAATTTATAGTTTCATCAGAGGAAAGCGATTTGGCGTTTAGTTTTATAAAGGATACGTTTTCATTAAATAAGCAGTAATAAATTTACTAATAAAAGGATAATAATACTAATTTTTTTGTAAATTTATAAATAAAGTTTTAGTTTCATCTGAGGAAAAAGATGGCGTTTTTAGTTTTATGAATAAAAAGATACGTTTTTGTTTTATTTACAACTTTTATACAATAACTTTATTTTATTGTAAAAGTTATTGTATAAAAGTTGTAAATAAAACAAAAACGGTATCTTTTTATTCATAAAACTAAAACGCCATCTTTTTCCGTATGAAACTAAAACTTTATTTATAAATTTACAAAAAATTAGTATTATTATCCTTTATTAGTAAATTTATTACGCGTTATTTAATGAAAACGTATCCTTTATAAAAATAAAAGCGGTATCATTATATTCATAAAACTAAGCGCCAACTGTTTTTTGCGATGAAACTATAACTTTATCTATAAATTTATGAAAAAATTTTAGTATTATAATCCCTTTATCAATAAATTTATTGCGTTTATTTAATGAAAAGTTGTAAAAAACAATGTTACGCTTTTATTTCAAACGATATTCGTCATTCTAAACGATTTTTATTTATAGAATTGCACACTTGTAAACCACGGGGACCAAATTGCACACTTGTTACGGTTTTATTTCCAAACGATATTCGGTCATTCCAAATGATTTTCTTATTTATAGAATTGCACGCCTTTGGTCCGTGGTTTACGAGTGTGTTTTGAAAGTTTTTTGTTTTTAAAAATATATCAAACTTTAATATTTTTATAATATCGTCGTCGTCAAAAGTATATCGATATTGGGCTCGTTTTGTTCGTAATAAAGAGCTCTTCGCAACTGTATATTTTTCATTAGCGAATTCGCAAGATATTAGCTAGCTATTTGATGAATAAAATTCGTTATACAAAAAAGTTGTATATATTAAATAGTTCAAGGGTGGATTTGCATTTTTTAATTCTCCTCATTTAATGCCCAACTTTTTCAAATGGGTAATTTGGAATGTTGGCATTCGGTTGTCTCGAGGCACGAAATGCCTTTTCTTTTTTTTGTTTTCTTGTTTAGCTAAAGTGGCGACACCTGTCTATTTTCTTTTCGGTTGTAACTAGGCACGAAGAGAATTGACATTTTGGAAAAGTTGAAAAAAATGGTCCTCTGCAAGACAATATATAGTCTGACGGGTCATTTAGGTAATTTTCGCTAATAATACCCTAAAATATAAGAAAATATGAAATAAAGCTAGAAAAGTGAAATTATGACTTAGAAAAATCTAAAATATTATAAAACTAATTTTAAAACTGAAAATATATTTTTATACTTTTATGTATTTATTATGAATTTAATACTATTTAAAACTAATTAAAATGCTAGAAAATACTATTTAAACTAAGAAAATTATGGAAAAATATTTTTTGGCTTTTATATTTATCTTAATCTAGGAAAATTGAAAACTTATTTTTAAACTTTTTACGATTTATTTGGATTAAATGCTAATTAAAAATGCTAGAAAATGACATAAAAAGCGAAAAATAGCAAATGAGCAATTGAAAATATGAAAACTTCCAGATAAGTCTAAAATAATACTGAGAATCAAGGAAAAATGACAGAAACTACTTTGAAGATCGGGAACTATGATTTGGGCACACAACTAATATGAATAAGCAACGAAATTAAGCTAAAAGCCTCAATAAGCTACCACTCTTGAACCAAAGGTTGAATAAGCTATAAACAAGTTATGGGAACTTAGAATAAGCAACAAAACAAGAAAAACACCTTGAATAAGCAAAAATAAGGAATAAGCAAAGCGGAGTTTTGTGAAAACGGCTTAAAAAGAAGCTAATGAATAAGCGATTAATAAGCTAAGTAGAGATAAACTAATATTTTCTAATTAAGATGAGCGACTAAAATTTAATATCCCAAAAGCTTATATCCTAAATCCTAATGGTAAGATCACAATAAAATTACAAAGTTTATTCAAAACAGTTTCTATGAAATTTTGACTTTTAAGAAAACATGCGGTTTGACTTTTATGAGATTGTGAGCTTATAAAATGGATGAAACGATGTTTAATGATATAATGATCCTAGAATAAGCTAGCTTAACTACTAATCAACTAATATGCAAGCTATGGGATCCGATTCAAGCAAAAACTTAAATGGGATCGAGATAGTGAGTAATTTTGACTATTGTGACATGCGAGATGCAAACTAAGGATTGATTTGAGTCAAATAAACCTATACAAGCTTAAACCAACTCAACTTAGACAACAAACTAATCTCAAACTCAAGAACTGTATTGAACCAAACACACCTTAAAATCTTATAATGCAAATTAAAGCTTATTCGGCTAATATAAGCTACAACTATTAACTAATATTGAATAATTAACTTAAATTGAAACTAGATAAGCAATAATCGAATTAAATAAGCTCTAAATAAGCTACACTAATATTAGCTATTTTTGGCTTTTTAAAGGATATTTCTAGAAAATAAAGCAAGGGCTATTCAAAACCGATTAAACTAATCTAACACAATTTTAAACTAACAATAAGCAAAGAATGACTAAAATAGGCTAGAATAAGCTAAGAAGCAAGAAATGGAAATGTGTGCAAAAACTAAAATGGCTTACAAAGCAGTATGAATGGATCGAAACACTACTAAACTAAGCTAAGCTAATCAAACCCAAATATAACTTGATTCAAGTTTTGCATCACCCGATTTCATGTTCAAACCCAATCGACAGTGATTGACTTTTGTTGGTGAAATTACAGGATAGGCTTTGCTCCCATTCTCTTGATTAATCAACAACAACTTAAACAACTCGATTAAAACAACCTTAACTACTTAAAACTTGAATTTTAACAAGATTATATTTTTTGGCGGAAAAGCGAAAATGGGCAAGCGTAAATTAATTGCAAAGGAATCTTAAATTACACTTAAATTAACTCATACAAGACACATAACTTAAAACCCAGAAAGATTTTTGCATTAGAAAATTAAAATGATTACAGAAATTAAAGAAAGGTCTAAAAACAAGTGACAAAATATTCTACTGCTTCTTCTTTCTTCTTTATAGAGATCTTTTAGACTCTTTGTCGACATCTGATCATTTCCCACTTTGCTTCATTTCTTGAATTCATCAAATTCATCCAAACCGTGCACTTGGCACTTTTGGCGGAAAAGTCATATTGACAGATTGTAGATTGCTTGTAGGTTTGATGAAGCAATAAATGCTTCTTGGTTATTAGTGGGAAGGAGGGACATGAAAGGTAAAGTGGTGATGGTGGTGGATGAGGTGGTGAAGAAAGCAGTGGCTATGGATGAGAACAGAAAATGGTTTGTGGGAGGAAGATATTAATAAGGGAGTGGGGTGGGTTTGGTTTGTAATGGGCTTGGATTTGTTTTGGGTTTATGTAATATAAGGGTCCGGTTTGGTTTTGTAGAAATTTAAGCCAAGGACCAAATGTTTACAAGTGAAATTCGAGGACTGTTATGCCATCATTCCAAACTTTCTTTTAGGGACCAATCCGCCAATAAACAATAACACAAGGACCAAAGTTGTGTTCTTTCTATTTTAAAACTTATAAGGACCATTTGCGTCATTATTGGATTCTTAGGGGTAAAATTGTAAATTTCCCAAAAGTTCACCATAAGGACCAATTTTGACATTTATGAATAGTACAAGGTTTATTTTTGATAAATTTCCATTTTTAATAAATCCAAGGACTATTTATGACATTTTTCAAAGTTCAGGGACCAAAGTTGTAATTTTTCAATTTTTGAACTTTGAAGGGTTTGTTTTGACAATTTTTGAATCTCATGGACCTTAAATGATATTTGCTTAGTTTTGATTTACCAGGGACTAGATTTGACAACTTTTGTAACTTGGGGGACTAAAACTGCCAAATATGCAAACTTAATACGTTTTTCATCTGATTTTGGTATTTTTGCATTTAAAACACATAAAACACTTATTTGTGATATTTTCATCATTTGATACATTTCGAGTGTTTTCGGATGTTTTTGCGGTTTAAATGATACAAAATGATGAGTATTTGAACCATCAATCAATCACACTAAACTATTGCTAGTCCTAGCAATCTTTTGAGAAAACTTAATGGATTTGAATCTCTTTACCAAAAGCCATTACTTCGGAGTAGCCAAATGTTTTAGTTCAAGTAAGAACCTTGGTACAATGATAACCAAATGATTTTGAGCAAATCATAAGTCAGAACGGATTTGATTTGTCTTTACGAAAGCCGTTTGTTACGGACTAGCCAACTCTTAGATAAATTATCAATATTATCTTTGGTGGTGATTACCAATTATGGATTTCAAGCGCCTTTACCACAAGCCATAAACTTGCGGGCTGCCAACTCTTCACTAATTAAAGATATGGTGGTGAACACCATACAATTTTGGCAAATTGCAAGCCGTCAACGGATTTGAGATATCTTTACCAAGAGCCGTTTGCTCTGGATTAGCCAATCCTTATGTGGGTTAGACATGGTGGATGATTACCATTTGTTGTGTTTAGTACATAGTACTTCCACTAAATAAAAATTTTAAAATTTGGCCATTTTGGGGAAAAAGGGACTAAAAGGGTACATTTATGATCAAATTCGCGAATTTCTACGTAACGATATCCTTAGTGACTAAAAGAAAGCGTAAATCGCACGTTTAATAAACTACGTAACGTATAAAATAAAAGCGTGAGATTTAAGAAATAAAAGGCCTAAAAATATGAAAATGATATTTTGGAATCCTAAAAATAAAAGAAAATTATTGGAAAAAGAAAATTATTTTTATGACTATTTATTTAATTATTATTAATTAAAAACTATTTTTAACTATTTAATAATACCCTAAAATATAAGAAAATATGAAATAAAGCTAGAAAAGTGAAATTATGACTTAGAAAAATCTAAAATATTATAAAACTAATTTTAAAACTGAAAATATATTTTTTATACTTTTTATGTATTTATTATGAATTTAATACTATTTAAAACTAATTAAAATGCTAGAAAATACTATTTAAACTAAGAAAATTATGGAAAAATATTTTTTTGGCTTTTTATATTTATCTTAATCTAGGAAAATTGAAAACTTATTTTTTAAACTTTTTCGATTTATTTGGATTAAATGCTAATTAAAAATGCTAGAAAATGACATAAAATGCGGAAAAATAGCAAATGAACAGTGAAAATATTAAAACTTCCAGATAAGTCTAAAATAATACTGAGAATCAAGGAAAATGACAGAAACTACTTTGAAGATCGGGAACTATGATTTGGGCACACAACTAATATGAATAAGCACTTGAAATTAAGCTAAAAGCCTCAATAAGCTACCACTACTGAACCAAAGGTTGAATAAGCTATAAACAAGTTATGAGAACTTAGAATAAGCAACAACAACAAGAAAAACACACTGAATAAGCAAAAATAAGGAATAAGCAAAGCGGGAGTTTTGTGAAAAAGAGCTTAAAAGAAGCTAATGAATAAGCGATTAATAAGCTAAGTAGAGATAAACTAATATTTTATAATTAAGATGAGCAGCTAAACTTTAATATCCCAAAAGCTTATATCCTAAATCCTAATGGTAAGATCACAATAAAATTACAAAGTTTATTCAAAAGCAGTTTATGAAATTTTGACTTTTTAAGAAAACATGCGGTTTGACTTTTATGAGATTGTGAGCTTATAAAATGGATGAAGCTGATGTTTAATGATATAATGATCCTAGAATAAGCTAGCTTAACTACTAATCAACTAATATGCAAGCTATGGGATCACGATTCAGCAAAAACTTAAATGGGATCGAGATAGTGAGTAATTTTGACTATTGTGACATGCGAGATGCAAACTAAGGATTGATTTGAGTCAAATAAACCTATACAAGCTTAAACCAACTCAACTTAGACAACAAACTAATCTCAAACTCGATGAACTGTATTGAACCAAACACACCTTAAAATCTTATAATGCAAATTAAGCTTATTCGGCTAATATAAGCTACAACTATTAACTAATATTGAATAATTAACTTAAATTGAAACTAGATAAGCAATAATCGTAATTAAATAAGCTCTAAATAAGCTACACTAATATTAGCTATTTTTGGCTTTTAAAAGGATATTTCTAGAAAATAAAGCAAGGGCTATTCAAAAGCGATTAAACTAATCTAACACAATTTTAAACTAACAATAAGCAAAGAATGACTAAAATAGGCTAGAATAAGCTAAGAAACAGTAAAATGGAAATGTGTGCAAAAAACTGAAAATGGCTTACAGAACAGTATGAATGGATCAGAAACACTACTAAACTAAGCTAAGCTAATCAAACCCAAATATAACCAGTTCCAGTTTTGCATCACCCAATTTCATGTTCAAACCCAAATCGACTTATAGATTGACTTTTGTTGGTGAAATTACAGGATAGGCTTTGCTCCCATTCTCTTGATTAATCAACAACAACTTAAACAATGATTAAAACAACCTTAACTACTTAAAACTTGAATTTTAACAAGATTATATTTTTTGGCGGAAAAGCGAAAATGGGCAAGAAGCGTAAATTACTTGCAAAGGAATCTTAAATTACACTTAAATTAACTCATACAAGACACATAACTTAAAACCCGAAAGATTTTTGCATTAGAAAATTAAAATGATTACTGAAATTAAAGAAAGGTCTAAAACAAGTGACAAAATATTCTCTTGCTTCTTTCTTCTTTATAGAGATCTTTTAGACTCTTTGTCGACATCGATCATTTCCCACTTTGCTTCATTTCTTGAATTCATCAAATTCATCAAACCGTGCACTTGGCACTTTTGGCGGGAAAAGTCATATTGAGTTGTAGATTGCTTGTAGGTTTGATGAAGCAATAAATGCTTCTTGGTTATTAGTGGGAAGGAGGGACATGAAAGGTAAAGGCGGTGATGAGTGGTGGATGAGGTGGTGAAAAGCAAGTGGCTATGGATGAGAACAGGAAAATGGTTTGTGGGAGGAAGATATTAATAAGGAGTGGGGTGGGTTTGGTTTGTAATGGGCTTGGATTTGTTTTGGGTTTATGTAATATAAGGGTCAGGTTTGGTTTTGTAGAAATTTAAGCCCAAGGACCAAATGTTTACAAGTTGAAATTCGAGGACTGTTATGCCATCATTCCAAACTTTCTTTTAGGGACCAATCCTGCCAATAAACAATAACACAAGGACCAAAGTTGTGTTCTTTCTATTTTAAAACTTATAAGGACCATTTGCGTCATTATTGGATTCTTAGGGGTAAATTGTAAATTTCCCAAAAGTTCACCATAAGGACCAATTTTGACATTTATGAATAGTACAAGGTTTATTTTGATAAATTTCCATTTTAATAAATCCAAGGACTATTTATGACATTTTTCAAAGTTCAGGGACCAAAGTTGTAATTTTTCAATTTTTGAACTTTGAAGGGTTTGTTTTGACAATTTTTGAATCTCATGGACCTTAAATGATATTTGCTTAGTTTTGATTTACCAGGGACTAGATTTGACAACTTTTGTAACTTGGGGGACTAAAACTGCCAAATATGCAAACTTAATACGTTTTTCATCTGATTTTGGTATTTTTGCATTTAAAACACATAAAACACTTATTTGTGATATTTTCATCATTTTGATACATTTACGAGTGTTTCGGATGTTTTGCGGTTTAAATAGTACAAAATGATGAGTATTTAGACACTCATCAATCACACTAAACTATTGCTAGTCCCTAGCAATCTTTTGAGAAAACTTAATGGATTTGAATCTCTTTACCAAAAGCCATTACTTGGAGTAGCCAAATGTTTTAGTTCAAGTAAGAACCTTGGTACAATGATAACCAAATGATTTTGAGCAAATCATAAGTACAGTAACGGATTTGATTTGTCTTTACGAGCCGTTTGCTACGGACTAGCCAACTCTTAGATAAATTATCAATATTATCTTTGGTGGTGATTACCAATTATGGATTTCAATCGCCTTTACCACAAGCCATAAACTTGCGGGCTAGCCAACTCTTCACTAATTAAAGATATGGTGTTTGAACACCATACAATTTTGGGCAAATTGCAAGCCGTCAACGGATTTGAGATATCTTTACCAAGAGCCGTTTGCTCTGGATTAGCCAATCCTTATGTGGGTTAGACATGGTGGATGATTACCATTTGTTGTGTTTAGTACATAGTACTTCCACTAAATAAAAATTTTAAAATTTGGCCATTTTGGGGAAAAAGGGACTAAAAGGGTACATTTATGATCAAATTCGCGAATTTCTACATGTAATATCCTTAGTGACTAAAAGAAGCGTAAATCGTCGTTTAATAAACTACGTAACGTATAAAATAAAGCGTGAGATTTAAGAAATAAAAGGCCTAAAAATATGAAAATGATATTTTGGAATCCTAAAATAAAAGAAAATTATTGGAAAAAGAAAATTATTTTTATGACTATTTATTTAATTATTATTAATTAAAACTATTTTTAACTATTTAATAATACCCTAAAATATAAGAAAATATGAAATAAAGCTAGAAAAGTGAAATTATGACTTAGAAAAATCTAAAATATTATAAAACTAATTTTAAAACTGAAAATATATTTTTTATACTTTTTATGTATTTATTATGAATTTAATACTATTTAAAACTAATTAAAATGCTAGAAAATACTATTTAAACTAAGAAAATTATGGAAAAATATTTTTTGGCTTTTATATTTATCTTAATCTAGGAAAATTGAAAACTTATTTTTAAACTTTTTCGATTTATTTGGATTAAATGCTAATTAAAAATGCTAGAAAATGACATAAAATGCGGAAAAATAGCAAATGAACAGTGAAAATATTAAAACTTCCAGATAAGTCTAAAATAATACTGAGAATCAAGGAAAAATGACAGAAACTACTTTGAAGATCGGGAACTATGATTTGGGCACACAACTAATATGAATAAGCACTGAAATTAAGCTAAAAGCCTCAATAAGCTACCACTCTTGAACCAAAGGTTGAATAAGCTATAAACAAGTTATGAGAACTTAGAATAAGCAACAACAACAAGAAAACACACTGAATAAGCAAAAATAAGGAATAAGCAAAGCGGAGTTTTGTGAAAAAGGCTTAAAGAAGCTAATGAATAAGCGGTTAATAAGCTAAGTAGAGATAAACTAATATTTTATAATTAAGATGAGCAGCTAAACTTTAATATCCCAAAAGCTTATATCCTAAATCCTAATGGTAAGATCACAATAAAATTACAAAGTTTATTCAAAAGCAGATTTCTATGAAATTTTGACTTTTAAGAAAACATGCGGTTTGACTTTTATGAGATTGTGAGCTTATAAAATGGATGAAACGATGTTTAATGATATAATGATCCTAGAATAAGCTAGCTTAACTACTAATCAACTAATATGCAAGCTATGGGATCACGATTCAAGCAAAACTTAAATGGGATCAGATAGTGAGTAATTTTGACTATTGTGACATGCAGATGCAAACTAAGGATTGATTTGAGTCAAATAAACCTATACAAGCTTAAACCAACTCAACTTAGACAACAAACTAATCTCAAACTCAGTAACCTGTATTGAACCAAACACACCTTAAAATCTTATAATGCAAATTAAGCTTATTCTGGCTAATATAAGCTACAACTATTAACTAATATTGAATAATTAACTTAAATTGAAACTAGATAAGCAATAATCAGAATTAAATAAGCTCTAAATAAGCTACACTAATATTAGCTATTTTTGGCTTTTTAAAAGGATATTTCTAGAAAATAAAGCAAGGGCTATTCAAAACTGATTAAACTAATCTAACACAATTTTAAACTAACAATAAGCAAAGAATGACTAAAATAGGCTAGAATAAGCTAAGAAACAGTAAAATGGAAATGTGTGCAAAAAACTAAAAATGGCTTACAAAACAGTATGAATGGATCAGAAACACTACTAAACTAAGCTAAGCTAATCAAACCCAAATATAACCAGTTCAAGTTTTGCATCACCCAATTTCATGTTCAAACCCAAATCAGCTTCAGCAGTTGACTTTTGTTGACTGAAATTACAGGATAGGCTTTGCTCCCATTCTCTTGATTAATCAACAACAACTTAAACAACTGATTAAAACAACCTTAACTACTTAAAACTTGAATTTTAACAAGATTATATTTTTTTTGGCGGGAAAAGCGAAAATGGGCAAGAAAGCGTAAATTACTTGCAAAGGAATCTTAAATTACACTTAAATTAACTCATACAAGACACATAACTTAAAACCCGAAAGATTTTTGCATTAGAAAATTAAAATGATTACGAAATTAAAGAAAGGTCTAAAACAAGTGACAAAATATTCTCGCTGCTTCTTTCTTCTTTATAGAGATCTTTTAGACTCTTTGTCGACATCGATCATTTCCACTTTGCTTCATTTCTTGAATTCATCAAATTCATCCAAACGTGCACTTGGCACTTTTGGCGGAAAAGTCATATTGTGATTGTAGATTGCTTGTAGGTTTGATGAAGCAATAAATGCTTCTTGGTTATTAGTGGGAAGGAGGGACATGAAAGGTAAAGTCGGTGATGGTGGTGGATGAGGTGGTGAAGAAAGCAGTGGCTATGGATGAAACAGGAAAATGGTTTGTGGGAGGAAGATATTAATAAGGAGTGGGTGGGTTTGGTTTGTAATGGGCTTGGATTTGTTTTGGGTTTATGTAATATAAGGGTCCGGTTTGGTTTTGTAGAAATTTAAGCCCAAGGACCAAATGTTTACAAGCTGAAATTCCAGGGACCTGTTATGCCATCATTCCAAACTTTCTTTTAGGGACCAATCCTGCCAATAAACAATAACACAAGGACCAAAGTTGTGTTCTTTCTATTTTAAAACTTATAAGGACCATTTGCGTCATTATTGGATTCTTAGGGGTAAAATTGTAAATTTCCCAAAAGTTCACCATAAGGACCAATTTTGACATTTATGAATAGTACAAGGTTTATTTTGATAAATTTCCATTTTAATAAATCCAAGGACTATTTATGACATTTTCAAAGTTCGGGACCAAAGTTGTAATTTTTCAATTTTGAACTTTGAAGGGTTTGTTTTGACAATTTTGAATCTCATGGACCTTAAATGATATTTGCTTAGTTTTGATTTACCGGGGACTAGATTTGACAACTTTTGTAACTTGGGGACTAAAGCGCCAAATATGCAAACTTATCGTTTTCATCGATTTTGGTATTTTGCATTTAAAACACATAAAACACTTATTTGTGATATTTTCATCATTTTGATACATTTCGAGTGTTTCGGATGTTTTGCAGTTTAAATGGTACAAAATGATGAGTATTTAGACACTCATCAATCC
The DNA here is from genome assembly GCA_022545495.1 of Chrysanthemum lavandulifolium. NCBI lineage: Eukaryota > Viridiplantae > Streptophyta > Magnoliopsida > Asterales > Asteraceae > Chrysanthemum > Chrysanthemum lavandulifolium. Next base: position 112,460 of record JAHFWF010000071.1, read on the forward strand.
CCACACTAAACTATTGCTAGTCCTAGCAATCTTTTGAGAAAACTTAATGGATTTGAATCTCTTTACCAAAAGCCATTACTTCGGAGTAGCCAAATGTTTTAGTTCAAGTAAGAACCTTGGTACAATGATAACCAAATGATTTTGAGCAAATCATAAGTCAGTAACGGTTTGATTTGTCTTTACGAAGCCGTTTATACGGACTAGCCAACTCTTAGATAAATTATCAATATTATCTTTGGTGGTGATTACCAATTATGGATTTCAAGCGCCTTTACCACAAGCCATAAACTTGCGGGCTGCCAACTCTTCACTAATTAAAGATATGGTGGTGAACACCATACAATTTTGGGCAAATTGCAAGCCGTCAACGGATTTGAGATATCTTTACCAAGAGCCGTTTGCTCTGGATTAGCCAATCCTTATGTGGGTTAGACATGGTGGATGATTACCATTTGTTGTGTTTAGTACATAGTACTTCCACTAAATAAAAATTTTAAAATTTGGCCATTTTGGGGAAAAAGGGACTAAAAGGGTACATTTATGATCAAATTAGCGAATTTCTACGTAACGTATCCTTAGTGACTAAAAGAAACGTAAATCGTCGTTTAATAAACTACGTAACGTATAAAATAAAGCGTGAGATTTAAGAAATAAAAGGCCTAAAAATATGAAAATGATATTTTGGAATCCTAAAAATAAAAGAAAATTATTGGAAAAAGAAAATTATTTTATGACTATTTATTTAATTATTATTAATTAAAACTATTTTTAACTATTTAATAATACCCTAAAATATAAGAAAATATGAAATAAAGCTAGAAAAGTGAAATTATGACTTAGAAAAATCTAAAATATTATAAAACTAATTTTAAAACTGAAAATATATTTTTTATACTTTTTATGTATTTATTATGAATTTAATACTATTTAAAACTAATTAAAATGCTAGAAAATACTATTTAAACTAAGAAAATTATGGAAAAATATTTTTTTGGCTTTTTATATTTATCTTAATCTAGGAAAATTGAAAACTTATTTTTTTAAACTTTTTCTGATTTATTTGGATTAAATGCTAATTAAAAATGCTAGAAAATGACATAAAATGCAGAAAAATAGCAAATGAATAGTGAAAAATATTAAAACTTCCAGATAAGTCTAAAATAATACTGAGAATCAAGGAAAAATGACAGAAACTACTTTGAAGATCAGGAACTATGATTTGGGCACACAACTAATATGAATAAGCACTTGAAATTAAGCTAAAAGCCTCAATAAGCTACCACTCTTGAACCAAAGGTTGAATAAGCTATAAACAAGTTATGAGAACTTAGAATAAGCAACAACAACAAGAAAACACACTGAATAAGCAAAAATAAGGAATAAGCAAAGCAGGAGTTTTGTGAAAAAGGCTTAAAGAAGCTAATGAATAAGCGGTTAATAAGCTAAGTAGAGATAAACTAATATTTTTATAATTAAGATGAGCAGCTAAACTTTAATATCCCAAAAGCTTATATCCTAAATCCTAATGGTAAGATCACAATAAAATTACAAAGTTTATTCAAAAAGTTTCTATGAAATTTTGACTTTTTAAGAAAACATGCGGTTTGACTTTTATGAGATTGTGAGCTTATAAAATGGATGAAACGATGTTTAATGATATAATGATCCTAGAATAAGCTAGCTTAACTACTAATCAACTAATATGCAAGCTATGGGATCCTGATTCAAGCAAAAACTTAAATGGGATCAGATAGTGAGTAATTTTGACTATTGTGACATGCAGATGCAAACTAAGGATTGATTTGAGTCAAATAAACCTATACAAGCTTAAACCAACTCAACTTAGACAACAAACTAATCTCAAACTCAGTAACCTGTATTGAACCAAACACACCTTAAAATCTTATAATGCAAATTAAGCTTATTCTGGCTAATATAAGCTACAACTATTAACTAATATTGAAACTAGATAAGCAATAATCAGAATTAAATAAGCTCTAAATAAGCTACACTAATATTAGCTATTTTTGGCTTTTTAAAAGGATATTTCTAGAAAATAAAGCAAGGGCTATTCAAAAGCGATTAAACTAATCTAACACAATTTTAAACTAACAATAAGCAAAGAATGACTAAAATAGGCTAGAATAAGCTAAGAAAGCAATAAAATGGAAATGTGTGCAAAAAGCGAAAATGGCTTACGAGCAGTATGAATGGATCGAAACACTACTAAACTAAGCTAAGCTAATCAAACCCAAATATAACCGGTTCCATTTTGCATCACCCAATTTCATGTTCAAACCAAATTAGCCAAGATTGACTTTTGTTGGTGAAATTACAGGATAGGCTTTGCTCCCATTCTGATTAATCAACAACAACTTAAACAATGATTAAAACAACCTTAACTACTTAAAACTTGAATTTTAACAAGATTATATATTTTTGGCGGGAAAGCGAAAATGGGCAAGCGTAAATTACTTGCAAAGGAATCTTAAATTACACTTAAATTAACTCATACAAGACACATAACTTAAAACCCGGAAAGATTTTTGCATTAGAAAATTAAAATGATTACTGAAATTAAAGAAAGGTCTAAAACAAGTGACAAAATATTCTCTCGCTTCTTTCTTCTTTATAGAGATCTTTTAGACTCTTTGTCGACATCGATCATTTCCACTTTGCTTCATTTCTTGAATTCATCAAATTCATCCAAACCGTGCACTTGGCACTTTTGGCGGAAAAGTCATATTGATGATTGTAGATTGCTTGTAGGTTTGATGAAGCAATAAATGCTTCTTGGTTATTAGTGGGGAAGGAGGGGACATGAAAGGTAAAGTTGGTGATGAGCTGGTGGATGAGGTGGTGAAGAAACAGGTGGCTATGGATGAGAACAGGAAAATGGTTTGTGGGAGGGAAGATATTAATAAGGGAGTGGGCTGGGTTTGGTTTGTAATGGGCTTGGATTTGTTTTTGGGTTTATGTAATATAAGGGTCCGGTTTGGTTTTGTAGAAATTTAAGCCCAAGGACCAAATGTGTACAAGCTGAAATTCCAGGGACCTGTTTTGCCATCATTCCAAACTTTCTTATAGGGACCAATCCTGCCAATAAACAATAACACAAGGACCAAAGTTGTGTTCTTTCTATTTTAAAACTTATAAGGACCATTTGTGTCATTATTGGATTCTTAGGGGTAAAATTGTAAATTTCCCAAAAGTTCACCATAAGGACCAATTTTGACATTTATGAATAGTACAAGGTTTATTTTTGATAAATTTCCATTTTTAATAAATCCAAGGACTATTTATGACATTTTTCAAAGTTCAGGGACCAAAGTTGTAATTTTTTCAATTTTTGAACTTTAAAGGGTTTGTTTTGACAATTTTTGAATCTCATGGACCTTAAATGATATTTGCTTAGTTTTGATTTACCAGGGACTAGATTTGACAACTTTTGTAACTTGGGGGACTAAAACTGCCAAATATGCAAACTTAATACGTTTTTCATCTGATTTTGGTATTTTTGCATTTAAAACACATAAAACACTTATTTGTGATATTTTCATCATTTTGATACATTTCTGAGTGTTTTCAGATGTTTTTGCAGTTTAAATGGTACAAAAATGATGAGTATTTAGACACTCATCAATCCCACACTAAACTATTGCTAGTCCTAGCAATCTTTTGAAAACTTAATGGATTTGAATCTCTTTACCAAAAGCCATTACTTCGGAGTAGCCAAATGTTTTAGTTCAAGTAAGAACCTTGGTACAATGATAACCAAATGATTTTGAGCAAATCATAAGTCATAAGCGGTTTGATTTGTCTTTACGTGCCGTTTGCTACGGACTAATAACTCTTAGATAAATTATCAATATTATCTTTGGTGGTGATTACCAATTATGGATTTCAAGCGCCTTTACCACAAGCCATAAACTTGCGGGCTAGCCAACTCTTCACTAATTAAAGATATGGTGGTGAACACCATACAATTTTGGGCAAATTGCAAGCCGTCAACGGATTTGAGATATCTTTACCAAGATAGTTTGCTCTGGATTAGCCAATCCTTATGTGGGTTAGACATGGTGGGTGATTACCATTTGTTGTGTTTAGTACATAGTACTTCCACTAAATAAAAAATTTTAAAATTTGGCCATTTTGGGGAAAAAGGGACTAAAAGGTACATTTATGATCAAATCGCGCGAATTTCTACGTAACGTATCCTTAGTGACTAAAAGAAGCGTAAATCGTCGTTTAATAAACTACGTAACGTATAAAATAAAACGTGAGATTTAAGAAATAAAAGGCCTAAAAATATGAAAATGATATTTTGGAATCCTAAAATAAAAGAAAATTATTGGAAAAAGAAAATTATTTTTATGACTATTTATTTAATTATTATTAATTAAAACTATTTTTAACTATTTAATAATACCCTAAAATATAAGAAAATATGAAATAAAGCTAGAAAAGTGAAATTATGACTTAGAAAAATCTAAAATATTATAAAACTAATTTTAAAACTGAAAATATATTTTTATACTTTTATGTATTTATTATGAATTTAATACTATTTAAAACTAATTAAAATGCTAGAAAATACTATTTAAACTAAGAAAATTATGGAAAAATATTTTTTGGCTTTTATATTTATCTTAATCTAGGAAAATTGAAAACTTATTTTTTAAACTTTTACGATTTATTTGGATTAAATGCTAATTAAAATGCTAGAAAATGACATAAAATGCGAGAAAAATAGCAAATGAACAGTGAAAAATATGAAAACTTCCAGATAAGTCTAAAATAATACTGAGAATCAAGGAAAATGACAGAAACTACTTTGAAGATCGGGAACTATGATTTGGGCACACAACTAATATGAATAAGCAATGAAATTAAGCTAAAAGCCTCAATAAGCTACCACTCTTGAACCAAAGGTTGAATAAGCTATAAACAAGTTATGGGAACTTTGAATAAGCAACAACAACAAGAAAAACACTGAATAAGCAAAAATAAGGAATAAGCAAAGCGGAGTTTTGTGAAAAAGAGCTTAAAAGAAGCTAATGAATAAGCGGTTAATAAGCTAAGTAGAGATAAACTAATATTTTCTAATTAATATGAGCAGCTAAACTTTAATATCCCAAAAGCTTATATCCTAAATCCTAATGGTAAGATCACAATAAAATTACAAAGTTTATTCAAAACAGTTTCTATGAAATTTTGACTTTTAAGAAAACATGCGGTTTGACTTTTATGAGATTGTGAGCTTATAAAATGGACTGAAACGATGTTTAATGATATAATGATCCTAGAATAAGCTAGCTTAACTACTAATCAACTAATATGCAAGCTATGGGATCCGATTCAAGCAAAAACTTAAATGGGATCGAGATAGTGAGTAATTTTGACTATTGTGACATGCAGATGCAAACTAAGGATTGATTTGAGTCAAATAAACCTATACAAGCTTAAACCAACTCAACTAAGACAACAAACTAATCTCAAACTCAGTAACCTGTATTGAACCAAACACACCTTAAAATCTTATAATGCAAATTAAGCTTATTCTGGCTAATATAAGCTACAACTATTAACTAATATTGAATAATTAACTTAAATTGAAACTAGATAAGCAATAATCAGAATTAAATAAGCTCTAAATAAGCTACACTAATATTAGCTATTTTTGGCTTTTTAAAAGGATTTTCTAGAAAATAAAGCAAGGGCTATTCAAAAGCGATTAAACTAATCTAACACAATTTTAAACTAACAATAAGCAAAGAATGACTAAAATAGGCTAGAATAAGCTAAAAGCAGATAAAATGGAAATGTGTGCAAAAAAGCGAAAATGGCTACGAGCAGTATGAATGGATCGAAACACTACTAAACTAAGCTAAGCTAATCAAACCCAAATATAACGGTTCCATTTTGCATCACCCAATTTCATGTTCAAACCCAAATCGACCTTCATGATTGACTTTTGTTGGTGAAATTACAGGATAGGCTTTGCTCCCATTCTCTTGATTAATCAACAACAACTTAAACAACTGATTAAAACAACCTTAACTACTTAAAACTTGAATTTTAACAAGATTATATTTTTTGGCGGGAAAAGCGAAAATGGGCAAGAAAGCGTAAATTAATTGCAAATGAATCTTAAATTACACTTAAATTAACTCATACAAGACACATAACTTAAAACCGAGAAAGATTTTGCATTAGAAAATTAAAATGATTACGAAATTAAAGAAAGGTCTAAAACAAGTGACAAAATATTCTCTTGCTTCTTTCTTCTTTATAGAGATCTTTTAGACTCTTTGTCGACATCGATCATTTCCCACTTTGCTTCATTTCTTGAATTCATCAAATTCATCCAAACCGTGCACTTGGCACTTTTAGCGGGAAAAGTCATATTGATGGTTGTAGATTGCTTGTAGGTTTGATGAAGCAATAAATGCTTCTTGGTTATTAGTGGGAAGGAGGGACATGAAAGGTAAAGTTGGTGATGAGTGGTGGATGAGGTGGTGAAGAAGCAGTGGCTATGGATGAGAACACGGAAAATGGTTTGTGGGAGGAAGATATTAATATTGAACTGATAAATAGAATCTAATCAAACACTAATATTAAGCATATTTTGCTTAAAATATTTAACAAACAATAAGAAACATTAAATAAATTACACAATTTTAAACTAATAATAATCAAAAGAAAAATAAAAGCTAAATACAAAATGAATTAAAAAATATTAACTAAATGGCTTAAGAAAGTTAATGACAAACATATCTAAACTAATAACTCAATAACCGAATTATTTGATTACAATTTATTCACACATTATTTAGCTTACAGGAATCACTTTATTATAAATTAGCTTGTAATCTAAATTATAATTTTGTAATTAAAAATAACTGATAATGCAAAGATAATATAATGCTATACTAAGAACAGAATTTAAGTGGAATGATGGCGAAAAAGTGATAATGGGAAGAGTAAAAGTTTGTAAGACAAATGGTTAAAGTAATATAGTTTTCCTTATTGAGATTTAGAACAAATTTTCAATTACAAATTAGGAATTACAATTCATACTACTTCAGGGCATATCATCAACCATTTTTAATTAGACTTTGGACAGTTTTGATTCTATAAATTATTCAAGTGTATATCAGGAATGATAGCAAGTCGATATTGCGATTTAATAAATCAGTAAAGTATGGGGTAAATTTGGGTTTGGTTTGTAATGGGCTGGATTTGTTTTGGGTTTATGTAATATAAGGGTCCGGTTTGGTTTTGTAGAAATTTAAGCCCAGGACCAAATGTTTACAAGTTTGAAAATTCGAGGACTGTTTTGCCATCATTCCAAACTTTCTTTTAGGGACCTTATGAATTATTTTAAACTTACCAATTTAGATCCAATTTTTAATAATTTCAACTTTGTGGTTTGATAACATTCATTTTAAAATCTAAGACCTTATTTTGCTTACTTCTTGCCGGAAGCAATTTGAATTTGAATCTTGTGACAACGTTATGCAATTGCAATTATGCCTTTTAGTTATTGTGATGAACATAAATATTTTTGACATTGTACTAGGATGGAATATCTTTATAGTTTCGATTTGGATAAAACAATAAGGTTATATTTACTGTAAATTTTAAATTTTTAGTTAATGGAAATGGATTTTAACTATGAAAGCTAATTGTTCTAGCTTATAAATAACTAAGGTGTTTTATAAAGTAACATTAACTACGGAAAGTTCAATTGAAAAGATAATCATTTGATCTAAATATAAAAAATTTTGAAAATTTAACTATTTTCTATAAAACATTAATAATATACATAGTACATTCTTATAATTTAAAATTTATTAACCTATATTTGAAATATGCTAATGAATTTAAATTAAAATTATTTACCATAAAACAATTTGATTAGAACTAAAATTTTTTCTTAATTATTTATTAGAATATTCCAAAAATTTTTAAAATTTCATTGGAAAATTTAAATTAGAAATTATGAAAACAATTGCAAATTGCTATTTACTAATTTAAAAAAGACCTTAATAAATTCGAAAATAATGATTTAAGAATAAACTAATGAATATATTTTGGAATTAATGAATAAACGAAAATTATGAAAAGAAAATATTTTTATGACATTATTAATTTATTAATTAAAACATTACTATAATACCCTAAAATAATACATGAAATAATAAAAGCTAAAGTTGAATCATTACTAGAACTAAATATTACAAAATAATATAAACTAGAATTAAATTAACTAACTAAACTATTGAAAATATATGATTAATTATCTTAATAAAAAATTAAAAAGATATTAATATTACAAGCATTATTATGGATAAAATGTTATTAAGATCTATGAATAATGCTTAATAGAAAATAAAATATTTTATTTTAGAAGCACTAAATTAATCTAAAATTAGAGAATCAGATAAAAGCAAATTACACTATGCAACAAGTTTGAATATAAACAATAACACAAGGACCAAAGTTGTGTTCTTTCTATTTTAAAACTTATAAGGACCATTTGCGTCATTATTGGATTCTCGTGGGTAAAATTGTAAATTTCCCAAAAGTTCACCATAAGGACCAATTTTGACATTTATGAATAGTACAAGGTTTATTTTTGATAAATTTCCATTTTAATAAATCCAAGGACTATTTATGACATTTTTCAAAGTTCGTGGACCAAAGTTGTAATTTTCAATTTTGAACTTTGAAGGGTTTGTTTTGACAACTTTTGAATCTCATGGACCTTAAATGATATTTGCTTAGTTTTGATTTACCGAGGACTAGATTTGACAACTTTTGTAACTTGGGGACTAAAGCGCCAAATATGCAAACTTAATCGTTTTCATCCGATTTTGGTATTTTGCATTTAAAACACATAAAACACTTATTTGTGATATTTTCATCATTTTGATACATTTCGAAGTGTTTTCGGATGTTTTGCGTTTAAATGGTACAAAAATGATGAGTATTTAGACACTCATCACATTCCTATTCCCAGAGAACGATATCAATACCCGTGGCTTACCCTAATACTACACTACAACGATTAGGTTCAACGCCTAGGGTGTTATAAAACTTGCTCAAGAAAGGAAGTTCCTTTGACCCGAATGACGCGTGTAAGCGTTATCAAGTTTTTGGCGCCTTGGGAATAGAATAGCTAGTTAGTAGTCCACCTCGTTTAGGTTTCTTTGCTTGATTCCTATCAAGTAAAATTTTCTCATTTTTAGCTTTCTCATAGTCTATCCCCCTTCTTCGTGACCTTTGTTCGTAATTCCATCACTTTTCATCATGGAAGGTGATAACCCCCCTCAAATCATTGTCCCGCCAAGAGCCCGTACTCTTGATGAATACTCGAGACCAAGCCACCTAGGCTATAGAAACACCATTGAGCTTCCCGACCAAGCCCAAACTACGGCCATGCGATCCGACACCATCCGGTTGGTGCAAACGGATGTGCATTCCATGGACTTCGTTAGAAGATCCTAATCAAGATCGAGGGATTTCCTCAAATTGTCGATTCCATTGACCTTGATGCTACTACTCGGGAGACTACTCGCTGCGTCTCTTCCAATTCTCTTTAAGAAAACAAGCTAGTAAATGGCTTTTTCATCTTCCCACGGGATCTATTTCAAGTTGGGAAGATCTCACTACCCGCTTTTCTTGCTAAGTTTTGCTCACCTAGCCCAAGTCAACCACTGACCATCGGGCCCTTCAACTCTCTTCGCAACCAAATCATTGATGAAATCAAAGATCCTAGTGAGTTGCATAGGATAGACGCAAATGAAGAGGATAGTGCTTATTTCAATCTTTACCCCACTAAGGAAGAGGTTGCTTACCATCGATACATAATCAATAATACCCGATCACCTATCATTAGGATATGCCCAAAGATTAGGAGAGGAAATCCTTGGAACCTAAAAATCCCTTGTATGATCGAATATAGGAGTGTCGACCACACTTACATAGATACAGAATCTCCCATAAATGTGATGTCATCTGCTGTCTACAATGACATTATGAATGAGCGACTTAATATTAGGAGAGACCCTAAGTATCCAGGTGGAATTTGCAACTTTGTGGGAAGAGTCAAGGATGTACATGTCTTTATAGGAAATTTCACCTACATAGTTGATTTTGTGGTCCTAGAAGATATAGGATGCGTCATTGACTATAGCTTATCCCAAGTAGTGCTAGGAAAACCGTTTGTTGAAACATCTAAGATGAGCCATAACAAGTATGATGGAACGGTTAGGTTTAAGGAAGGAACCGATGAGATCACTTATAGGATGACTTGGAAAACAAATGAATATGGCCATCTACCCATTTTTGAACTAGACAACATCAAAGCTTTTGAGGACAAAAGTAAGGACGATGTTGAAAAAGGTTATAAATTTATGTGGGAAAGAAGGAGGCTTTATTATAAGGACTGCTTGACCCTAGGGCCTAGATATAGAGTCGATGAAAATTTTGTCAACATGATAGAATTCTCATTGAGAATGCAAAACGAGACAACGTAAGAGCACGACTACGAGTCTAGCTACAAGACTCTTAAATAAAGAAAAGCGCTTCGTGGGAGGCAACCCATGCTTAATTGTTTGCTTGTTAGTGTCTTATATCTTTTAAGTAATTGCTTATTCTCATGTTTAAATTTGTAAAAATGCTTTATTTTGTTTTTAACCTCGTCTTAATTGCATATAAAGGTATTTTACATAAAGGATAAGTGTAGGGAGGATTACATACGTTTTCAAAGAAACGTAAACATGAGAATAACAATTAATTAAAAGATATATATGTGTTTGTTCGAGTCAAATGCTTGTATCGAGTCATAATGGATGTTTTGCGTAAATTTTTCCGATTCTAAAGATGTAAATTTTCCGAATTTTTTCGTAAAATCACATACCGCTTTTTGTCGATAACTGACGGTCGTCAGATCGCAACTCGACGGCGTTAGGAAGGAGTAAAACAATAGATTACTTTTTTTTCGCTCGAGCTACTTATAAATTTTGGAATTTTCGTGTCTTAATTTTCCGTAAATGCAGTAAACATCCATTCCACAAGCATTATATCCTAGTTTAGTAGAGTCTTATATATATTATTACCGCCGATTTTACGCTGAAGGTTTTGTTTGTTTTCTTCGAATGTGCGAGTTTTATTTATCAAGAAGAAGAAACAAAAGATTGGAAGGAGCTTTTCACGCATACATTTTTTGGAAAGGATTTAACCACCACTTCACACGGATCCTACCGAGCTAATCGGGAGTACTAGTTTCTTTCGCTTTTAATTACCTTCCATTATCATAACTTTGATATTATCGGGAACATTGGGACAATGTTCGCTTTAAGTGTAGGAGGGAAATAAACGGAACTTTGAAACTATACTTATCCTTGATCATTTGCTTTGTCCAAAATTATTTGTGTAATAAACCATGAGAAAATGTCGGTTAGGGTAATTTTGGCACCAAATTTAAAATTTTTCATGACATATAGGAGTGGGCCATTAGTCTTAACAAAAGCGTCTCACGGATAGGAAGTTGCATGACTAGCACAAAAACCCTTTACCACCTATAAGGATCGCCCTTAGATTAGTAGGAATTAAAGCATTCATCTTTAATGCTTAGAGTGTGAACCGGTAGTATATTAGATTCAAGAACTTGTTTTGTGATGCATTCCGAGATCGCTAGTGAGACTACACTTGTGTAGTTAGGAATAACTAAATGATAAGAGGCATTAGGATAACCCTTGTTTGATACCCGTAATATAATTACTTCTTCCACATCGGTTGAGTAATTCCCCACACCTTTGCGTTGTACTCATTTTTAGTACACGATACCCTAGTTAACCCCTCGAGTCTATCCTTTTCGCGGTTCTCGTGATGTTTCGGTTTTTCCGAATATCAATGAAGAGCATTGTTTACACCCCAACCCTAAATATACACCCAAATCGCCGTAGCCTACCTTGTATGCACTCACTTTTAGTGCATTATTGTTATCACCCTAAACCCTTAGTTCAATTATCTAGTTGCTTGCATGAGTTGCTAAGTCGAGTCATATCTTTTGTACACAATTTTGGGACGATTGGGACTCATGGGAAAAAGTTAAAGTTTATAAAATGAATGGAAGGGAACATTAAATTCCCTTATTTGCGTAATAACGTACCCCAAGTGTTTTGATATTTTCAATTCGGGTCAAATTAGTGTTAGAGTAATAAAAAACTCAAGTGTAGGGATGTGCCTATAAATCCCTATCATTTTGATGTTACCGTAGAGGATGGTAGAGTAAAAGTGTATGAAAAAAATCAAAAAAAAAATAGAAAAAGAGAAAAGAAAAAAAAATAGAGTGTTAAAAAAAATACGGGCTACCATCCTACATCTATCCTTTAAATTTATATTTGTTTGTTTTAGTTATCTAGAGTTTAGAGTGTCGAGTCTTGGCTTAGCAACGCCATTCTTCGTATGCTTGTAACATAAGAGATTTTTGACTTGCCACCACTAAATAGCCTATCCCACCAAACCCTTTGTTTCCCTACCGTAAGCCTAACATTACAACCCTTTAAAGACCTCTTTGATAGTCTTTCCTAGGTGCTTACGCCAAAGCGATGGAGGTTTGATCTATTCTCAAGCCTATGGTAATCTATGTACTAGGACCGGTTAATGAGTGTTTATCTTCCATTTCCAACTTGTTATATTTCATATACACCCGAGAGAGATGTGAGTATCCAAACACCCCATGTGAGGTGCTAGTATGTAATTTCCGTGCTTGTTATGATTTTTACGGGGCTTATATGTGTTGTGGACTGTTTTAAACCAATGCTTCATGACCCCTAACTTATAAATTAATTGGCTAAAAGCACATTTGCTTGAGGACAAGCAAATACCAAGTGTAGGGATATTTGATAAGGTTTTAAAATGTACCTTTTGAGGGTCGTTTAAGCCATTATTTGATCACTTTGTATCCATTATTACTTAATATCGTTCCTTTTCACTTTTTAGGTCTCTTGAAGGCAAATTGTCGTAATGGCACTTATTTGGACGAAAAGGCACGGATATCTGAAGAAAATGGCCAAAGTCAAGAATCGAGACACTCAAGTGCTAAAATACAAGGTGATGGCGCCATCGCTTAAGCTATGACGCCGTCGGAGCATTTTGTGACTAAGACATAAGCCAAATTTCTTATTTTCAAGTGGCGGTGTCGGGGCTTTAAAAGAGTAGGCCGTCGCAACTTAGACGGCCTAGATTTGATCCGGACGGCCGGTCGAAGATGACGCCACAAGCACAAGGTGACGCCGTCGCAAGACTAACGTGGCCAAGATGAAACCCTAATGATGGCGACAGCGGCGCCACAAATCATAAGGTGACACCGCCGATATGTAATCTTATATATAGAATCCGAATTTTTCAAGATTTGTGTGTAGTCTTTTGGAGTAAAAACCTAAACCGAACCAAGGCTGTCTTGTACAGATTTTAGGGTTCGAACCCTAACTTACATCAAGATAAGTGTTTTACTTCATTAATTCAATTATGTCTTTGATTATTTGTGTGTATGCTTGCATGTTCTCCATGTCCGCTAATTTACTTATGTGTTTGCTTAGGAATATGAAACTTAATTATTAAATATTGATTGGTTGTCTTTTATCTTAATTGATTAATGATCTAGTAATGCGATAGGTCATTCGTTGTGTAATTAATGCTTGATTAATCTTTGTGAACCTTAGGCTATAGCACTTAGAGCGGTTGTAGGCTAAACCATCCAAACAGGCCTTAGAGTTAGAGTTTATAATCCCTAGTGGGTTTTGTAGACGAGACCCTTTGGTAAGTTCAAAGAGTTAGGGATAAACGCATACCCTACGACTTTAGACATACAACGCGATTAAGAATAAGGACGTGGCAATTCAACCATCAATATGAGATAATTAAGGAGTAATAAAACCTAAGTGAACACATCTTTAAACTATCATACGAGCACACAATAATTAGACATAGACTACATACACCTTAGATTAGATAATTAGATAAGTAAAGTAATCGGTAGAAATACCAACCCCCAAATCCAAACCCCGAGATTCGTACCTTTCCATTTCCTAAAAAAACATAAAAAGATAAAAAATAATCTTCCTCAACCCCAACCTTAGCGTAGTAATTTCTCACTAGCATTCCTATTCCCTTAGAGAACGATATCAATACCCGTGGCTTACCCTAATACTACACTACAACGATTAGGTTCACTGTCTAGGGTGTTATAAAACTTGCTCGAAGAAAAGGAAGTTCCTTTGACCCTGAATGATGCGTGTAGCGTTATCAGATACCCCTACAAATTTTAATGGTTTTTTTATCGTTAATTGGTGTTGGTATTTTCAGGTTCTTGATACATTTTTTTTCGGAATATTTCACAAAAACGTGTAGATTGGCTGGGAACACCCTAACTCCGAGTGCCTTTTGGCACAATCCATTGTCCACCCCACAAGGAATAGTTCTGGAAACTCTCCTAGCCTAGTAGGGCACCAACTGGAGTGAGCACGAGCCAAGACTCGGACCCTTGAGCTCTTATTCCACAAAGTCTCTCTAGTGTGCCCATAGGTTTTGCGGAGATGGGTACCTATTTGAAGCAAATGCTAAAGATGAGTGATAACATCAAATAGTCCTGAATATTAAGTGTCAATTTCCCTTGATAATTCTTATAATTTATATCATTTATATGGATTTACGCTTGTTTTCCATTGTTTTCCACTTTCAGGTAAATTACGAGCATTGGAGCTAAAGAGACGCCGAATTGGAGAATTATCTAAAGAATTATCATAGTATGTCGATTTTGAAGAAGTTACGGCAGAACTCATCTCTCACATTACTGTTGTAACTATTGCGTGACTCGAAAACCAACTTATCGAAGGTTACGGCGTAACTCTTCCCAAAGGCTACGACGTAACTATATTAGGTCAAATGAGGTTCCACGCCACTGATACTTACGTCGTAACTATTTCATCAACTATAGCGTAACCAAGTTTACTAAAGACTACGGCGTAACCACTAATAAAGTTACGCCGTAACTAGCTGATTGTCACAATTCTCAATTTCCGGTCATTTCTCAAATTTACTATTCATCTCGGGAATTTACTATTCACCGGTTACTATTCATCATTTTACTATTCATCGTTTTTGAAGTCAATTTGATATTCTGAGAACGTATTTCAAAATTTTACTATTCACGAAACACTATTCATCCCCCGGGGAAAAATTTATATTTACGACCATTATCTGCATATTAGTTCATGCATGGGTTTGCATAGTTCATTAATGTACATTTTCCTATTAAATAAACGCAATCGCGTAATCATTTATTTTGAACATTTGATCCGACACTTCCAAAAATTATCCAGATATATTTTTATACTCATTTTAAGACCATAAAAATTATATTATTCGTTTACCCGATGTTTTAAATTTATTTGGTATATAAATTGTTATATTTATATAATTACGACGGTTTTCGTAAATACTACACAATAATTATTATTTCACTCAATTTTTGTAAGAAATGTATTTTTATAATTTTATGACTTCAATATATTTTATTTTGTTCCGTTAAAATTTATTTCTAGCTAACGCTACCCTAAATACTTAAATAAATACACAAGTTACCAACTATACTTAAACAATTATACTATTACTTATACAAAATACAATATGTCATACAAGAAAATGCACTACCTTTTTATTTGTTTGAGTATGTCGACACATACATGATGACACAACATTGGGTACAAAATATCAACTAGCTACATGTTACTTACTTATGTTATTATATTTTAATACTACTACACATACATAACATAACATTAGGTGTAAATCAAAGATATTCTCTCCATTTCTTTTCTTGTAGAACCGGCCATAGTGAAGCATCAAGAAGGAATCCATATTTTTCAAGTCAAGTTATTTACACAACACTAGCATACTCTTAATCAAGGTTTTGAGGCAAAAACCTAGGGTATTAGGATAAACCCTTGTTCTTTAACCCTCATCAATTAACTAGTTGCGGATAGAGATCGCACCTCATTTCAGTGTATCTACTTTTGTCACCATAATCATTGCATCAGGTGAGTTCGTAGCCCCACTTTTACTCGCTTAATTGTTTTATAAACTCTTTGGGGAGATACATGCTCAACTACTTGCTTTTACTTTACACTTATATGAACTTAAATATCCTTTGTTTCACTCTATGTGCGTAAGTAGATTATGCCCGAACTAAATTGATCACTATGTTATGAACGCTATTAGTTGAAACACTTTCCTTGATTTTGAACCCTTCGACATGTATAATTGAGCTCTTTAAATTGATTTGGACCCTTTAACATATAAGTGAAGACTTTGGACTTGATTTGAACTTTTGACATATAGTTGAACTCTTTTAACACCGTAAAGGACCCTTTTGATATATTTTAAACTTGTTTGACGTGATTTTGAACGCTCGACTATCTTGAACCTTTTGATATTATTCGAGCTCTTTGGTATTCGAACTTTTGAACTCGACTTAAATCTTTGAACTTAATTACGAACTTTTGAACGGAACTCTTGAACTTAAATACAAACTTATGACTTGTTTGAACTTATTGAACCGTACGTGTTATGACCTTGACCTAAAGTCTCCCATATTCGGAGCATCACTATAAAGTCTCGCCTTATTGGTGGAGCGTTCTCAATAATTCTCGCCTTATTGGTGGAGTGTGCAAAGTCTCGCCTTATTGGTGGAGCGTTCTTAATAATTCTCACCTTATTGGTGGAGTGTGCAAAGTCTCGCCTTATTGGTGGAGCGTTCTCAATAATTCTCGCCTTATTGGTGGAGTGTGCAAAGTCTCGCCATATCGGTGGAGCGTTCTAAAGTCTCGCCTTATTGGTGGAGCGTTCTCAATAATTCTCGCCTAGGTGGTCGAGTGACAAAGGAGTCTCCCTTGTTGGAGCAGTGCAAAGTCTCCCATGTTCGAGCATCCACAATTATTATATACGTGGTGCTATACTATGAACTATTATGACATCGTACACTTAACTATTAGACATGCATATTTTGGCGGTGGGTTGTGAACACACGGGTTGCAAGTTTTGTATGGGCGGAACTTGAACCGAGTGGATTTACAATGCCTTTGCTTTGTGAACTCATTTGACCACGCAGCTTGAACATAAACTAGACATATTTTGGCAGTGGGTTGTGAACACACAGGTTGCAAGTTTTGTATGGGCGCAACTTGGAACTGAGTGGATTTACAATGCCTTTCCTTTGTGGACTATTCTAAATGACCAAAAACTTTGCCTTTGTTGCATGAACGCTCTTTAAAAGCTTTACTTGTTAACCAAAATCTATGAACTCACTCAACCATTATGTTGACACTTTTAGCATGTTTCATCTCAGGTATCTAAGGCATTCACTTCATGGCATGCATGTGGACTTATCATAGAGTCGCGGTGTCGACGCGTCTCACCTATATTTTATGCACTTAGCTATCGTTTGATTGTAACAAACTTATTTTGGTACCTTGGAAATCTATTGGGACCTATGTTTTGTAAACTCTGATTATTTTACTGAATCAAACGATATTTTCAAAACGACACTATAGGTCTTTCGATATAACTGTAACTTGGATGCTATGACGGTCCTCCCAAGGTATTCCATTCCTGTAATACGTGTAATTTGGGGTGTGACACCGATCTAGTACAAAGTACGAAGGAATTGAAGGTTACTGGCGTAACTCTTGTTATAGTTACCAGAACCCGATCCGCCTATAAATACCCCACGAATTCCAAGATTTCTAATCATCCCATTCCACACACAACAACCGAGAACGTGGGAAAAAGCTCAAAGCAGGTCTAGAGGAGCATCTGGCTATCTCCAAGGAGAAATCACTCCCTACGATAAGCATTAGCATTTTATATTTTCTTTACTTTCAATTCATGTATTTGTACCTTTGAATATTGAATTGGTTTGTATGATTCATATGAGCTGCTAAGCACCTCTTGGTGCTGGCCTAGTTATGATTCCTTAATTTTTGTTTATTTACATTACTTCCGCATAATTATTTCTAAGTGTATGCATGCATAGTTTATTGGTAGCCACCCTTGGTTCGGTAGTTTTGAATGGCGGTAGAGGCCAATTGCCTAGGAGATATGACTAACCGACCTAGGTGAGCGGACCGAGATGGGAAGGGTAAGATATGACCAACTAACGACCCTTTCTACCGTGTGATTTGACCAACCGATCACCTACCGCTTGGATGAACTTAAGAATTAGGGGTGAGTGTTTAAGTTGCTAACGCCGGCACTCACTATTATAAATCTAGCATGTAGCGGTACTTAATGACTTGGCTTAGGGACCGGGAACAACATGACTTATGAGGGACACCGACTTCTCACGTGGTGGCATCTTTGCCGATAGGTTAGGCGAATTGACCAAATGTCGCCCTCTCGACTTTGACCCCACTCAAGTAATTGGAAGTAAGTAGACGTAGACATAACTAGCTAGGAGGATTAACTAGGTTAGCACCACTCTCCTCTATTGATTTACCCTTGACCTTTATCCGCTTTTATTTGCTTTATTCGCTTTAGTAGTTTAATTAATTAATTCCTTATCGAAACCATTATTAACTGTGACACCTAGACTTAGTAATAATCCAACACACATAGCTCTTGGGACGACCTCGACTTTACCGACACTACACTACACACGACCGGTACACCGCCTGTTAGTGCACTAGGGTAGACCATAGGTATAACGAGAATTATAAATATTAAAACCTTGTCAGTAAAACCTGCATCAAGTTTTTGGCGCCGCTGCCGGAGAGTTATATTAGGATTAATATTAAGTCTTTCATTTCGTTTTAAACTTTTCTATTATTCTCACGATCATATTTCAAGTTTTCAGGTACCATGGAAGCAGTTAACATCGATGACCTTACTCTTGAGGAATATTTGGCGTTGATAAGAGCTGAACAAGAGCCGGGTCTCGTAAGACCAGCAATTGGAGCGGATGTCCGTTTCGAAATCAAAGACCAATTTATGAGGGAGCTTCGTGCTAACCCTTTTTCAGGAAACAGGGACGAAGATGCATATGAGCACGTTGAAAATGTCCTATACATCGCTAGCCTTTTCAACATTCCGGCGTGTCTCATGATGTGTTATGCTAAGGGTATTCCCAATGACTCTTCTCGAGCCGCCGAAGATGGATCGAAAGATTGCTCCCGGGCAATTAATACTTGGGCTCTACTTAAGAAGCACTTTATTCAGAGATATTGTCTGCCATCAAAGATTTCTAACCAACTTGTTAATACAAATATCGTCATTAAACGTTATTTATATTTTTGATCTTTGCCTAAGTTTTGTTAACGACAAAAGTAAATTTAATTTATAAAAGCTTAAAGCTTGTCAAGTTTATTAGATATTAAAACAAGCTTTCTCAAACAATATATTCATCATTCAAGCATTTACATTTATGATTAGTAATATCTTGATATGACTCTAATCATTATGTATGATAGTAGTTTGTAGAATGTGTTAGGTTCTTAAAACCAAACACTACTTAAGCACTTGCATATTTCTATTAA
This sequence comes from Chrysanthemum lavandulifolium, assembly GCA_022545495.1. Taxonomy (NCBI): domain Eukaryota; kingdom Viridiplantae; phylum Streptophyta; class Magnoliopsida; order Asterales; family Asteraceae; genus Chrysanthemum; species Chrysanthemum lavandulifolium. The sequence continues at coordinate 132,064 of JAHFWF010000071.1, forward strand.
TAGTAATACAACATATTGACATCATGTATTACATCATAGAGATCATTGGAAGATTCCATTAGATATTTTGTGAAGATTTGTACTCTTCATATCTTGCACAATCTTACTTAGATAGAGTTGACTTTAGGCAAGATTTGATATCTTGACTGTCGATGGCGGTACCAATTTGGTACACGGCGGAACCCTTTAAGGGGTCCGCGGTCCGTGGATCGCCTCACGTCCAAATTGGCTATAAATAGCAATGCCAAGCCAAGTAGTTTCTCATCCCTTTCTAACATACTCTCATACATATCTTCTCTCTAACCTTTCTAACTCGGTTTCATATCATACTAGTGATCTCTTTTGTAGCAAAGAAGATCAAGTCATATTCAAGCTTCAACGAAGTTGGAAGTCTTGTTAGTTTAGTGTTGTATGATCTAGTATTGATCCATACTTCATTGTTGTATCAAACCATCATAATCTTGTGAGTGTGAGTGGTTAGTATTTTAGTCCTCAAAATACATTGTGTGTGGGAGTAGTTGTACCTTGGAAAGAACTCGACATCTAGCTTAGTGTCGGAAATAGTGTGTTTAAGTGTAAAGGTTTTCTCCGCGGTGAAAGGAGCTTGTTGACTAGTGAAGTTAAACTCGAGTGTGAGACTCGGGAGTGGAGTAGGGCAAGGAAAAAGAGTCCTTGTAGGCGAACCACTATAAACAACTTGTTGTGGTTTGATCATTTCTTTCCTTACTTACTTATTACATATTGCTTGCATATTTCATTAACATACTTAAGATCAATATCAATTGATCTTTCAATAAGTTTCAAAACAAAGTTTTTAATCGGTAAACTATTCAACCCCCCTTCTAGTTTTCTACACAACTTTTGGAGATCCATAATTTCAAGCAAGAAGACGACGAAATGTTGTATCAAGCCTGGGATAGATACAACGATCTCCTTTACAAGTGTCCTACACATGATCTGAACAACCAACAGAAGGTCAACGTTTTCTACAAAGGAATTAACGTAACTACAATACAAATGCTGGATTATCAAGGACCTATCCCGAACATGACTCCTACCCTTGCTCTTGAAGCCATTCAAAAACTTGCCGATCACTCTCAAAAATGGCATGATGGGGGGCAACCAAAGCTTTAAGATAGGTTCAATAAGCATTGCTTCCATTTCAAGCAAATTGGAAAACCTTGGAAGAGATATGAAGAAGCTCCGGGAAAATGTTCATGCTATTCGGATTGGATGCAAAAGTGAAAACTGGGACCAAGCCGGAGATTTTCCTATGAATAATATAAATCCCCTAGTCGAGAAGGTTATGTATGGAGAAGGGAAATCCTTCTATCAAGACTCCTTCAAGGCAAGAAATTCTTCGCTCGAGGAATCAATAAAAAAGTATCTTGAAGAAGATGATAAGCGACAAGCCGACAGGAACGCATTGTTCAAAAAATTCCAATATACTAGAACCGCTCTCCTGGAATAGCATAAGAATATGGAGAACGACAAAGAATTGATTGTGAAAAATGATGTTAATCAAGACAATTCATTTGATGATACTTCCTATAATGCCATATACTCCAGCAATGGAAAACCCCTCTATACCCCTTTCAGATACGATAAAAAGGGGCTCTTCGGATTGTAAAAACAAGATGAAGCCACGTGCAACAAGACAAGTCTCCCAAAGGTTGAATTATAGACAGATATCGAAGCTGCTACAGAAAACGAAGTAAAATTAAACGCCAGATGCTCTACAGTCATCTTGAATCAAATCCCTCTCAAGGAAAAGGACCCATGAAGTTTCATTCTCCCTTGCTCTATTAATAATTTACATAATATCAATGCCTTAGCTGACCTAGGGGATAGTATTAGTATCATGCCATTCTCAATGTGTAAAAGATTAAATCTCGGCCCTATCAAACCCCTTTGCATGACCATTGAGATGGCTGATAGAACGGTTAGCATACCTAGAGGAATAGTTGAGAATGTGCTCATCAAAATTAATAATTTCACTCTTCCTGTAGACTTTGTTATTTTAGGCATGGAAGAAGACCTCGACATTCCTTTAATTTTGAGAAGACCCCTTCTGGCTATTGCTCGTGCTAAGATCAATGTTTTCGAAAAATCATCACTTTAAAAATAAACAATAGAAAGCTTACACTAAATATGGATGACGTTGGAAAATGTCACCCAATCGAGACTGTTTGTGTTATCAAGAAAGGAAAAAGCAAAACTAGTCCTCCCACCATCACACACAAGCACTATGCTACTAATGATCATAACATTCAGGGTAGGAAATCCGAGGAATTCAACAAAGGAGGAATACAACGAAATGACACCTCAAAAACTATAGAAAACGAGTTTGACGAAATTTGGCACGAAGTTCAGAAAGTGGAATACAAGCACTTTCCCAAATTGAAATATCATTGGTGTAAAGCTATCCCTATTGACCATGATAAAGGATATGATTTATGGCCTTCATGCAACCCTTACTTGGAAGTCTATGATGCGGGACATGACAGGGGAAGAGTAAAAAGCAACAAGCACTTATGGTCCTCAACCAATGACAAGGAAATAACGTTCGAGGTCTGGGTACGAATTAGATATGGGGAGGTTAGCAATGATGATAAAAGAAAAAATATGGATTGATCTTTGTCTCAGCAAACCCTGTGAGAATAATCATGAAAAAATATCCACAGATCAGGGGCCAGATGGTAAAAAGCATTTGTGTGAGATAATAAAGACCAATGATGGGGATTCGTGGACCTCGTGTGATCCTTACGATGATAGCTGTAATGGAGGAAGTAATGCCAAAAGAATAGGAGCGGGTGAATTTTTGTGGTATTCAACTACTGATAATAAACGAACCGAGTTACAATGGTCAGGTGGATTAAGGTTTAACGATTGGGTAGAAATCAAATATGGAAAAGTGGATACTTCCACTAAAAATAAAATTTGGAAGGACTGTCTGAATGATGATACCCTGATGAAGTGACTCCTCAAGACACGGGTAACTCAACAATTGATGACAAAATAAACACGAGAGAAGATTGCAAGAACAGGTGTATGGAGGATTCTATTGAAACTGAGAATTATAATGAAATGGGAATAATGGACCACCATGAGCCTCGATATAAATCAAGTATCTCTGACCTTGAAGATGAGGAGTATGTGCGACGCAGATGCAAGCTCCTTGGGATCCAATATAAAGAAAATCCGCCAATTCTCGCCGAAAGATTTGAATTCATGAGATATCATCTGGGGCCGGACGAAAAATTTTGCAAAGTTCAGAAAGTGGGAATCAGAGAATATCTCCGCACAGCAACCAATGTCACGTGGATCAGGAACAACTTAATGACTGACGTGAAGGAAGTCGGGGAAGTCCAAAGGCCCCCATAGAAGCCCCGCGGCTCTGAGTCTAACTTAAAGACTCATAAATAAAGAAAAGTGCTCTTTCGGAAGACAACCCGAATTATCCCTTTCTTTTGTTTTGTTTATGTAGGGTTTTGTGTTTTCTAACAATTTTTGCAGGAAACGAGGAAGTAATTCTTCACGCAGTTCTTGATTCGACGAGATTTGGCGTAACTCATCTAAGTGATTACGCCGTAACCAACCTTTTGCGCAGAATTCTTGACGATTAATCATTACGGCGTAATACCATCTCTCGTGGTTACGCCGTAACCACTCGATTTTGCGCTTATGTCGTTTTGCCAATTACGGTGTAACTCCTAAAAGAGTTACGACGTAACCTTCCTCTTCTTTAATTCTTTCATTTTAAAACACAATAACCTTGTATTAGTATTTTAAATGAACTTTGTGGGTGTGTTCTCAGAAACCCTCAAGAGACTTCACTCGTCCACTTGGGACACCAAGTGGTTTAAAAGGCTTGTTGCATATGCTAAATGCAATCGTGATTCCTACGAAAGTGAGTTAGGTTTGTTTTTCATTTTTCATTTTTCTTTTTAGAATTATGCTTGTCGGTAGTGTGATTTCAGGGAATGAAGTTTGCTCATGGATGCTTACACGAAGGCACGTCTCTTTTTTGTGGGCCTTCTTCTTTGTGGAGCAAATTTCAGGGAAGTTCTCGCTCTAATTCTACTTTTCTCTTCACCTTTATTTAATGCTTAGTACAAAAGGGACTTTGTACAATTCAAGTGGGGGGACGGGAGTAGAATTGTCTCTTGAACATTACTTTGCCCTCGTTTTTTCTATTTTATTTTGAAAAATTATGCCATTTTTAAAATTTTGACATGTTTTTCTTAACCTAACTAGAGTAGACCTTAGCCGAGCACATACAAGCCTTGATATATTATGGTGAGATTAGCCTTATCTGTTTCAGATATTTTACCCAAAATCCACCAAATTATGAGTGTGCCGGTAGCTTGTAAACTTTAGAACTTGGCCTTTGCATCATTTCGAGACCATAGGCGAGGTATGTTGAGTTAGCTTGATGTATTTGGACTTTTCAGTTTTAGAAGGCAATATTATAGGATTATCACCCAAACAGCCTACCATTGTGTGTCTATCGATTAGTCACCTCGAGTTCTCGACCCCCATGTGAAACCCTTTTGTTGCAATCACCTTTAGTGCAAGATACCCCTAGATACACCCATCTGAGCCATTCCTTTCATTTTGTTAACCCGATATATTGTTTCGATACACCTATACACCTTAGCCTACCCTGTAGTCTTTATTTGTGATTGGGAAGTCATCATTTGCTTAAGTTCAAGGTTCGAGTAGAAAGGTTCGGAAATCATGCTTTCATCCACAACATTCCTGAAGATAATTGAAGACCCCCCGAATTCCCATTGTTCATCTCAAGTGGGGGGATATTATGTTTAGTTATTATTGTTATGTAACAAACAAGAAAAAAAAAAGAGTTGTTATGATTTAGTTATTGTAAAGTGCGATGTTATAAGCACTATATTATGAGCTTTATAGATTTAGTATCGAGGAGGCCACCTCGGTCACATTTGAATATTGGAGTTGGTAATTATGCCAACATTTGAAGAAAAGGTAGTGTGCCCATCACGACGTCCTCTAATGACACATCTACCTAGTATTTCATGATCCGGTTTCTTGACTTCAAAGCTTGAACTTTGGGCGGACGGTAAGCGGTGATGACTTGATTATAGATTTAGATTACCTGCTTGTTTTTTATTTTACACCATTTATATATCCCATGTCTTATCCTACCCTTTAGTCATGAAGCGTGTGTAGATGATCCATCGAGCAATCTTTGGTGTCCTGGCCATGGATTTGGTCATGTATCATTGATTTTGTCCACTTAGCCGTGACATGTTAGTAATGACGAGTCACCCCTTAACCTTTGTCGTGTCTACCCATATTGCCTTCGATAATTGTTTAGCCCTTAACTCTAGTGGTGGAGATTTGTGTAACCGCCAAGCTTATGATAGAATACATGCTATGACTGTGCGATTGAGTGATCACCTCGAAATTGACACTTAGAATAGTTGAGAGATTTGAGTGTTTTGTTCCCCTTTCGTGAGGTGTTCGGCTTTGTTTTATTCTAGCATAAGGGATTTGTAAACTTATATTTTCTAGGTTATGGGAGATATCTTTTTAGGAATCTTTCTAATAAGGTCTACTTGAGGGCAAGTAGAGTTCAAGTGGGGGGATATTTGATAACATCAAATAGTCCTGAATATTAAGTGTCAATGTTAGGAATTAGAAATTCCCGGTATTAAAGAGTCGGTCACCTCAAGTATATGTAATCGTTAGAAAGCTCGTAGTCGTAGTTATCTTAAGTTAAGTAGTATTTAGTTTAGTATCACCGTGGAGGACGGACGGGTCTTTACCCACTGTATGCCTGATCCACAGCCCGATGTGTGGCGAGTTATGTAAGACTATAAATACTCTCTACCTTCCAAGGTAGAGAGTTGGAGCTCATAATAATATCTTTCACTTTCTCTCACTAAGTTCCCTAAACCTCTAACTTTCTCTCTCTAGAATTCCACTTATACGCCACCTTGTTGTTATGGTTTGATGTGTATGTGAAAACTAATATCCTACAATTGGTATCAAGAGCCATGGTTAGATCATATCTTGCACATCTTTGGATTTCTAGTGGTTTTAGGTGGTTTTGAGTTTGAAAAGTTTAGTGGTTTTGCATCATTTGGTTGATTTCTTGTGTTAAAGCTTGGATTTTGTTAGTACTTTTATGTTTAGAATCATCACAAGTGTTTAGGTTTTCATTTGGTAAGCTTGAATCATCTTGGTTGGGTTGTTTTGGATTAAAAAGTGATGTTTATGTGGTTTCTCTTGCTAGCGACTTGATATACTGATTTATTTCTTCGTAGCGACTTGCTTCACAATTTTGTAGCGAGTTACGCTTTGGAGCTAGCGACTTAGACCTAGCGATTAACAAGACAAGTAGTGGACTCTCCACTACGGATAGCGACTTGGTGGTAGCGACTTGGTCTCAGAGCGAGTTGCTCTTTAGCGACTTGTATCTCTAGCGACTTGAGTAGCAAATTGTCGCCAAAATTTTGCTAGCGACTTGAGGCTTAGCGAGTTACTACTTAGCGACTTGCATTTGTCTAGCGACTTGGGACTTTAGCGACTTGGTGGTGTAGCTTAATTAGGTACTTAGCGACTTGGTTCAAGGGTTTAGCGACTTGGTTGATTTTTTCAAGAAGAGGTTTGACCAAAGTTGACTTTTACGTCAAAACTTCAAACGGCCATAACTTTTGATCCAGAATCTGTTTCGTTGAAATACCGTCAAAACGACCGAACAGTGAATATTGTGAGGTTTCACGACGATGTCGTGAAACGAATTTTCGAGGCCCAAATCCTCTCCGAAAGGAAGTTATTGAGCTTTTAAGTTTTAGACCTAAATTTCTCCATAAAATCGCAACAACCAACCCAAATCACAACCAAACAACATCTGCGTATCCCACAAACAATCATAAGACCTAACACACAATTGTCTATCATTGTGTCGATCCATCGCTTGTCTTAACACATTCCATTGGTCATTGCTTAACGGTTTAGTCTTGATTTTAGTAAAATCCGCGAAGATTCTATTTCTCGGTTTAAATCATAGACTTGTAAAATCCGTGCATTCTACCACATCATGTCTTACTCTCTCGACCAAATGATTTCGAAGTGCTTAAATTGTATGATGTCGTGGATAATAATGATAAAGGATGCTACATCGAACGATTAAAGATGTTTGAATTAAACAACGAGGATGTGAGATCTTCATGTTCGAGTACAATGAGAATGAATTGCACCGCTATGAATGCCATGCAAATGGAATGCAGCATTGAGCCCTATCAACTACTTCATCTCGCACCTCATACGGTTGTTATCCATAGTTGGGGATCGAACATGTAGTGCTCTTTTCCGCCAGACTTACCTACATTGACAAGAAGCTTCATTGTTGAACTTAGAGCATTTAAAGTCGCAACTTACCAATGAAGAAGTTCAAAAGATGGTTCCAAAGTCGACTCTTCAAGTAATCTACAAACAATTTCACCATTCATCGCTGGGGAATATTCAGCAGATTCGATCAACACTTGACCGAATTTCCTTCAAAAACATACTGGAATGGAAATTCAGAATTCATTGAGACATTTATCCAACTCATGGATAATGTGAAAAGTACATTGAGGAAGCGCACAAAAGGATGAAAAGTGAATGAGTGTCGGGAGCGGTTGAGAGATTGTTGTGATAAGTTGGGTAATGTATCTATGGAAGAATCGGTGTTCTTTGAATGCGTAATGTTAGAGAAAACAAATAATGATGAGTCGGACAATGCTAAAATAGAATCTTCATGCTCATGTTCACAGAGAGAGAGGTGCACCACCACAACCCGTGCAAGCTAATGCAAAGGAACGCTCCATGGAAGCTTCGGATGTACCCAAGATAGAGATGCACCGCCACAACTGTGCACGTTAATGCGAGAGAGGAAAGTTGCATGAATGTTTCGCAGTACCTAGGTATGCATCTTCTTCTCAAAATGATGATTATGAATTGCATGAGTACACCGCATTCGTGCTCGATGATTCCTTGACCACCGAACTCAATACCTATAAGGATCAAGTTGCCATATCTAACAGCAGTGCTAAGTTTGAACTTACCACTCGTGAGCGGAGATGGATATCCAAATGTGTACAATTATTAGAAAAAGTAATTTTAGAGAAGAAGTATTAAAACAAGAGTTAAACTCCTTACAAGTAAAGCTTTCCAAAACCGCTAAGCAAAACACGAACTTCAAGAAAATGTTAAAATGCTTAAGCAAGAATTCAAGGCTAAGGAATCAAAACTTTTGAATGATTTTTCCAATCTAAAAACTTTGAAAACAAGCTTGAAAATAAGTTGTACGTACAAGGAATACCATTCAAACCGCTCACATGATCACTAAGCATCGAGTCTTAAGCGATAAGCATAGCATTCCCTTGTTGAGGAACCAAATCCAGAGGTAATTAAAAAGGCTAGAAATGCTCATAAGGTGCTTTATGATGGTAATGAAATCTTAAGCCTAGGCGTAAAACCTAGTTGCGTTGAGTGCATCGAGGAAGATAAGTAATCGATGAAGTCACTAGGGAGAAAATGAATAAGAAGTTAGAAGATCCCGAGTGTAAAAGAATAACATAACGATTAAACCCCATAATTACACTAAAGAAAATTGGATCTCCTTGAACAAGTTTAAGCCTCGGACTCTATTAACCCCGAACAAGTGTTCGGAAAAGGATTTAGATAAGCAAAAGCGAGAATCTTGTTGTAACGAACCCTCCCTTAGGAAAATGCCTAGAGCGATCGTGTATCCTCCGAATACACCAATGCATCTTGTTCCTAGAACAATTGCCACTAAAAGCAAGACCTTAATTAGTCAATATGTTATCTTTCAACTATTTGTTGATTTTGAGAAAACTTGCAAGAAAAGGATCACACCCATCGGTACATCAAGGAGAAAGGGTTTTCAAAGAAACTAAAGAATGTTATTTAATCAAGTCATGCCTTTCTTTAAACAACTAAAAGATCATTTTGAGAGTCTTAAAAAGGAATGAATTCGTATATTAAAGAAATGGAAAAGGAATTTGATGCAATGATTGTTGAGGTTAGTGATTATGAGAGAGAATTTAAATATAATGAGATTGAGAGGAAGAACTTGCATACAATCGAATGAGAATCGATTTATGAATGTATTGCTCAAGATGTGTTTTTCATCGCTACAAATTGTTCCATTAATGCTTCTCAATTTCATGAATTATCTGTTGCTCGAAAGTCTCCCATGATCGTGTCATTGAGCTTGAAACAACAAATTCAAAATTGCATGAGAAAATAGAACATGATGATCATAATAACTTGGTCAAACATTATTCTAAATTAGAAGTTGAACATCTTGCTTTGCAATTAAAACATCAACATCTCAAAGAAAATGTTAAAATCTCAAATATCAAGACATCCTCCGATGCTCCCGAGTTTGATGCGCTTTTGAAATTAGCAAACGTGATGAACAAATTCGAGCTCATTGCCACACGATCAAAAGATTGAAAGCCCAAATTTCACAACCGATTGGTGAAAAGAAGGATGATGGTTCCCATATGCCTCCTCCTTTAGATTCTCGAATTTCCAACTTCAAAACATAATTGATAACTTGCAAAAGGAAAATGATTGTTTTAAAGTCGAAATTTCAAAGGTTAATGATCAAAACAAAGAGTTATGTGATTCATTTAAAGTTAATCATGATAAACAAATTGAAAAGATAACTTCTTTACTTAACGATATTGAGAATCAAGCGTGAGGTGAAAGGAAAGTTGCCAATCCCCAATTGCAAATACTGCTCCTAAGGTTTCGATTGTGATAAATATGCTATCGATATGTTATATATTCCTCCGCCCATTAGGAATAATGAACTTGCACATAAAGCATATCTCTCATACCTTAAGGAAAGTTTGAAGGGTCTCCGTGAGATTGTTGAAGATGAAAGATTAGAAAACCTTTTGATAGTACTATAGCCTATGCCCGCATGGATGCCAAACGATCTCGTGAACTCTTAGAGTATGTAATTGTCACAAGTCCGAAATCTAACAATAGGCGAGATAGAATAGTTGTGCCTTGTTCTATGCCTAAAGCCAAGCATGTGACCCTTTATATGCCTTGTTCCATGTCGAAATTCAAGCAAGCAACCTTTGATGTGCCTCCTAGAATTTCGGATCCCAAAGACTTCTAGACCGGAATGCGTAGTAGTGAAGCCATGTAATGTTCCCATCGTTATTTCTACAGATGTTAAGATTTTTAAAGTACAATATACTTTAAGAAACTTGGTAACGAAGCTCTGATGCCAATTGTGGAAAACTAGAGGGGGGGGGGGGGTTAAATAGTTTTGCCAATTAAAACTCGTTTTAAACTATTTAGATCGACTTATGTCAAGCTATTTGGATGTGTGTTGGATGTTGATAAACAAACATATAGAAGTATAAATAAGTAATGAAAAGATAAGAGTAAGAAGCACAAAACCACAACGCGAGTATTTATAGTGGTTCGGCTACAAGGACACCTTCCTTGCCCTACTCCACTCCCCGAGTCACCTACTCGAGAGTTTGTAATCACTACACAACACCGACTCCTTATGGTGGAGAAACCTTCACAACGTTGCCTACTCTTTTTCCGGTACTAGGCTAACCACCGGGTTCTTTCACACCAAGGTGAACCACACCTATCACAACGTCGCCTACCCTTTATCAGGTACTAGGCTAAGTACCTAGTTCCATTACAATGGAGGAACTACAACCCAACACTACACCAATGACTACTCCCAAAGGAGATCTACTCCTTATAATGTCAACAAGGATAACAATATCCTTGGACCCAATAGTAATCTATCTTGTATATCGAAACACACCATATCGAATGTACATCTTAAGCATCTTTCACTAATGCCTTTAACTAGATCTTCAAGACACCTTTCACTAATGTCTTGTGACTTGAATTCTAGGCACCCTTCACTAATTCCTACAATACGGACGATCGACACCTTTCACTTATGTCTTCGTCTTGACACTTGAGACATCTTTCACTAATGTCTTCAACACTACACTTCTTAGTAGAAAGAAAAGAGCCATCAACAAGAGGACTTCAGTAGTCTTGATGATGAGGAAGCATGACAACTCATGGACTTGAGCTTGCTTGACTTCAAAGGTGGTGATATCTCCTTTAAGAGGAACTTAGAGAATCACACAAAAACAAAACTACAAACATAGATCTCTTGGATCTGGGGTTAGAGAGTTTTTAACTCAAAAGGAAAGTATGTTGGAAAGGGGTAAGAAACAATGAAGAAATGGCTCACTATTTATAGAGGAAAATGTCTACTGTTCCCCGGATCCCACGGATCCCTCCCATAAGGGATCCGTCTAGCGTAAAGCTAGGGATCTATGGGACGCTCCTCTTTATCCATGGGTATTTTGGTCATGGGTCATGGGTTATGGGTTGATCCATGGGTCTTTTACTAGATACAATGTATCTTATGAGTGCAATGCACCTAGTCACATGGGTATGGGTCAATACCATGGGTTATGGATATTATCCATATATGATATAAGCATGATGTCATGCAAGCTCTATGGATATGGGTCATAGACTTTGGGTTCTATCCAACTACATTCAATGTATTTGGTCAATGGGTTATGATACTTAAGTTTCTACCCATTTAAATTACCCAATATACTACATACTAGTTATGTGTATATTTTACCCAAATATGTAAACACTAGTTGTTGTACATATGTAATACTAAATCATAAACTCACTTATACTTGTTTTAGTGTTTTATGTAAGAATTTTAGAAACTATTAGTTCAAACCATTTACGCATTTTATTTGTTTCGTTAAAATGATTTTACGTTTGTTATCGACAAAACATTAGAAGATCCTAAAATATAAATAAACGTTTTTACGGCTTATTTGTATTAACAACAAGTGCTCCAACCTTTCGACTAATGCTCTAGTGGTTCCCTTCGGAATATTAATATCGAGACACAAAACACCAATCGACATACCAAACCTCAACACGATGTGAAATGCGAGCTTTTATTGATGACGTATAGCACGTATAGCAGGCCTACTGGGCCTAATTCGTGCTATACACATACTTGTTAGGATTTAGAAAATCCGTTAGTAAAAGATTCGGTCACCTCAAGTATTTGTATTCGTTAGAAAGCTCGTAGTCGTAGTCATGTTATGTTAATAAGTAATTAGTTAAGTAACACCGTGGAGGACGGACGGGTCTTTACCCACTGTATGCCTGATCCACAGCCCGTAGGTGGCGAGTCTTGTAAGAAACTATAAATACCCTCTACCTCCCAAGGTAGAGGGTTGGAGCTTCAATACCATTTTTCTTTGTTTCTCATAGTTCCCAACTCTCTTCCCTTTCTCTCTCTAAACCATTATACGTGCCATATGCTTATGGTGTGACGTGTTTGTGAAATCCTATATGTTACAATTGGTATCAGAGCCAGGGTTTGATCACTCATCTTGCATGCTCTTTGGTTTGGTGGATTTCATAAGGTTTTTGGGGTTATAAGTGTTTAGAAGAGTTTGAATCATTTGGTTAATTTCTAGTGTTAAAGTTTGAATTTTGATTGTACTTTTGTGTTTAGGATCATTATATGTGTTTAGGTTTTGAATTGGAAGGCTTGAATCATCGTGGTTGAAATTTGTTTTGATTGTTAAAGTGGTTGTTTTTGAAAATTGTATAAAGCGAGTTGAGCCACGGTAATACGTTTCTTGGAAGCGAGTTGCTTTGTTATTGGAAGCGAGTTGTCTCTGAAGCGAGTTGATACTTAAGCGAGTTGTCGCCTAAGCTAGGTGCTTTGTAAGCGAGTTGTCTGTTTCTGCGAGTTGACACTTAAGCGAGTTGTCTTGGAAGCGAGTTGGTGTAAGTGACTTGGCTATTAAGCGAGTTGACTCTTTAAGCGACTTGGGTTTTAAAGTGACTTGTCTATTAACCGAGTTGACTTTTTAAGCGACTTGTCTATTAAACGAGTTGTCTCTTTATGCGACTTGGGTTTTAAGCGACTTGTCTATTAAGCGAGTTGTCTCTTTGTGCGACTTGGGTTTTAAGCGACTTATCTATTAAGCGAGTTGATATCAAAGCGAGTTGGTAAGGTTGCGACTTGTCAAGTTTACTACTTGTCTACTGAGACTTGTCACTTCTTCGTGCTACATTTTACGGTTGTTCTTTTGATTTATAAAATCCGTGAAAGAATCAATTTCCGGTTTAAGCAAAGAATAGTAAAATCCTCGTGAGAACTGGAATCATGTCTAACAACGCACCTACTATCGTTTCTACCGTAGCCGAGGACGTTCATACCGGATCGATACTGCCCACCTATGCTCGATGTAATCGATTATTGTAAGATATTGGATTTCACATACACATTATAACACAAACACTTTTAGGCATATAGATGATTTTAGAGAGAGAAAGTGGGATATTCTAGAAAGAGAAACTCATGTAAGGTTAGATTACCAAAGAACATCCAACCCTCTACCTTGTAAGGTAGAGGTATTTATAGGTTATAAACTAAACGACCTCCGACGGCACGTGGATCGTGTATACAATGGGTAAAGACCCGTCCTTCCTCCACGGTGTTGCACTAAACCAACTAATAAACTACTTAATAACATAAATAACGACAAGTCTACGAGCTAACTTAGGCTAGATAACATTTGGGGTGACCGACTCTTTTCTTATGGAATTTCCAATTCCTAACAATCTCCCCCTAAGGGAGGTCACCCCATAAATTACATTGTGAATCCTATCATTCTAATAAAACTTCAGTCTTGAGCTCTTAGACTTCTCTTCATCAACGTATTCAAACTATGTGCATCTGTGGAGATATCATCATTGAACAACTGTAGTGAATATTTCGTGGAGGTTGAAAAGTCGATCCACTATGATAACCTTTGAGCATTATAAGAGATCATCACTATAGTAAAGCTCAAGATCATACATTGAAGTGTTGCCCGCATATGAAAAATGTGACAAATTGGACCGACATGCTCACATTACGGATCATGATAACTTCTTATCGAGTAGCGGAAGCTTCGCTGATTCATGATATTGGCGCAGCAGAAAGGAAGCATGGAGTGAAAATATCGAGTCATTGATGGACTAATCATGATTTCTTTTGTGATGAATGTGTGGAGTGAGCATGCGGCTATGGATTGACCGCATCATTCGATCAACCGCAAACGTAGGGCGACGCATAAAACATTTAGCAATAAAGCACACGAAAGTGTCTTTGATCACTTCGTTGAATTGAGGTACACGCCCACGGTTCCCGCTGATCGAGACAAATCGCCTGTGATCGTAAAATTCAAGAACTTCCTTGACAGGTTTCGCAATGCTCTAGTCGTTCTCAAACCGAACGTCTCAAAGAAGACAACACGGAGTGAATGAACCAAATGAATAGAGATTCACCGATTGATGAAAAGAGATTTGAAAACAATCGTATCGCTCAATAGAAATTGTTTTTGCAATACAACGAAGGTTTTAATGAAAATCAATTATCAATCATAAACACCTTTTGATTTGAAATATTCGAACATGGTTGTAGTGCTAAAGAAAAGAGTTTTTAAGCACAACGACCGGTTTTTCAAAGGTATCCGTCAATCCATAACTCGAACCGTGATTGATTCAAAAGATTGAATCGCCCATTGTTTCGTTCGCTTGTCACATGGTTGATCTATAGAATAGATCTCACATACCACCTACCAGAGCTTGTTTGATGTTGGCTCCGTAAGGCTTTCCATCTTCATTGTGAATATGTTTGCATATCACTCGGATGTTCGGCAATACCACAAGGATAATGCGAGGACTCAAGATATAATCTCTCTTTCCACATTGTGTGAAACAGAGAGTCTTCATTGAAAGTGTCCTAATGAGATTTATTGATGATCTCGTGGCTCTAGACTCAATTTGTGCATATTTGGATCCTATATCGGAGACTAGGGAGAGGGTCTCCTTTTTCAATATCAACAATCTCTAAGAGAAAGTCGATAGATAATGTCGGTTCCCTGTGAGAATGAAACAAGCCCTTTTTAAGAGGAACTTGAGTAGTTTGGGAAGTTGAAGTGCAGTGCGTCACTGGGTCCATGACGTCTTGTCTTCAATACCGATGTTACCTTGGTAACCACCAGTAGCATATGAATTGAACCCGTATCGCCCTAAGGTTGAATAATTGGAGGGCTATTTGTTTTCACCCTTTATCATTCAATTCTTTTCATTCTTCAACCCCTTCATGCTTACCGAGACTTCATAGCTAGAACCTTGTTGGGTTTATTCCAAGATTAGCTCATTCTCATCCGCACTCTTCCCATATCTCATTTTTCTCCTTTTTCAATATGCCTAAGGACTTCTACACTATCTAGTGGATTGTCCTCGGTAGATCCCTCCGGGCTCGCGGATCATGGGAACAAATACCTAACCTTATCATCCTTATATCACCATACATAAAGTAAAGTTGGTCGGTCTATTTGGTATTGTTCATCCGCCATTGGAACCAATTGAAAACCATTTGAAAATCAATCCGATACTTATGATATATTATCAAAGCATTTTGTAACCGAATTGTTTTGATATTTTTAGAACAAGAGCTCCCTCTCAACATGTGCATCAAGTATTTGAGATCGTTTTGCACACGGAGGCAAAAGAAAGAATTAACTTCTTTGATTACCATTTTCTAAAAGATATCACCATCACTTCCCTGATCAAAACAAGTAGATAAAGCATATTAGGGAAGGATGAGGTTTTCATAAGCTTTGCTCCCCCTCAATATGTGCCTCGAGGTTTGAAAGAGTTATGCACATACTAGAGAGAAAAAGGTTCTTAGAAGCACATTAACGATCATACCGTCATACAGAAACCAAATGAGAGTCAATCAAGGTACTTTATGATGAACCATATAAAACTTTATACCTTGAAGGTTTATTATCATTTTGAAATGCTCCCCCTTTATATATGCTTTGAGATTCGAAAAATAATTTAGCATATATGAGAGAAGAGTATGCACATTGAAAAGGTCATCTTTTATCATCTTCATATTTATATCACATTTTCTCCCCGATCAAAATTTCAAATCCTTTGAGATTTTGGATCTCAAGTGATTTAAATATGTATGAAACAAAACATTTGTAGGAGAAAATGTGTCCGGTTTTATAAGATTGAAGTGGATAAGATCAAGTTCCTTTTTATACAAAAGGAAACCACAACACACAACCTAGCACTATTACATACATTATAGTTGTTTATAGAATGTACACCACATATTACACATAAATAGTACAAAACGAAACTACTTCCTAAGATGACTTCACTCGGTTCTTTGAAGTAGTTTGTAATGACCATCACGAAGTCTACCACCAACAAAACTTTCAAGGCTACGGAAGATCATTCGAGTCTTAATTCTTCGCTCGATTGCGAAGAATGAAATCTTCACACCTCTTCAAGTCATCATCGACTGTAATTTTGTTTTGTTCCACGGCTTCATATCAACTCGATTTCTTTCAACCCGAGTTCAACTCTTCTTCAACCATCTTGAGAGTACCATAACCGAATTTGTAGAGCTCGTACAATCTCATCAACATGCGAGTTCCATACCGCCGTGGAAGAGGACGGCCTGGGGTGTCAAGCACTGTAGTCTTGACGAAATTCTTGTCCTTGGTATCTCATTGTGGCCTTGTTAAATTGACTCGAGTCCGGTAGTTTTCATCCTGTCGAAAGTCCTCAACCCGTTTCGGATGACTAAGCCTCTAATCCAAAGAATGACAATGTAGATAGAGCTTTCTTTTCACGAATGTAGGTGTTCAAGATGTCCTTGAAGATTCGTAAGATAGAGATCTTCAAAGTCATTTGGCGGTGAGATGTTTAAAGTCGTTTTCTTCAATAATATATTCTTTCCGATTCGCTCTTTTAAGAAAGATCTTCTTCAAATACTCATAGCCATAGATTGGGAAGACCTCTACTCGAACAACACTTAAAATTCTTAGCTTGGATCGAACATCTTTGCGACTATTTTAGTCGCATGTCTCTCAATGTAGAAATTCTTCTTCTTGAACCACCAATGAGAGATTCCGTACGAAGCCTCGATGTCATATTCTTGTTCTTTGTCTCGCCTGCATTGATCCGAACCATTTTTTCAAGACCCCGATCATAGTATGTAGCAACTTTCATCTTTGAGATTGATAAGGCTGGTCTTCTTTCAGTAGTATGGCCATAAAGATAGTCTAGGTCATGGTTGAAGAAGAACTCAGACTGAATAGTAATTTATCTAGGTTTAACACCGAGCGGAAGAGGCATGTTCACATTGAATCGACAAACTGCTCACCGACTTGATCATTCAAAGATCTTATGGCATTCTTCCATCCGGTATTGAGCCGATTGGCATCGAGTGAAACACCTTGACAATTTCATAAGTCGGTCCTTTAAGATCCTTTGGAGTGATGGACGTGATTTTCTTACGCTTACAAAACCACTTAATGAAGCCGCCCATATCACCAAAGTGACATGAAGGAGAGAGTCTTCATCTGGGGTTTCATAGTTGGTAGAGATTGTTGTAGCCCAGTTGTTTTCAGTGATCATCGAGTCAGACTCTAGGATAGACCATGAAGGTTCTGGAGTATGAGGTCTCTCCTCGATGATCCAGCTTTGAATTGTATCTCTTGAAGGTGCAACTCTGGATGTGTTAGTGCGTTTACCTGCCACGTATGAATCAAACCAATCATCTTCAGACGGCATGGGAATATGCTTGGTGGATGCATCATCGTCATCTAATTCAGACTCTATCATAATATGCGACTCTTCATGAACCATTTGATCTTCAGGAAATGAAGTGACTGTGGGTGTGAACCTTGAATCAACCGTTGTCCAAGCAGCAAATTTCTTCTGAGTTCCCTATTTTTTGGTAGGACTAGATTGATTGGAAGGTTTTGGTGGTGATGATGGTGGTTGTGAGGGAGGTGTAGAAGTTGTCTTAGAAGATCCACCAGCTCCGAAGTTCCAAGACCCCGCTTGGAGGCGAGGGAGGAGGAGGAGGATATTTAGGACCTTACGCAATGTCTCTAGCACCACGTGCCTCCTTTTCTTCTTAGCTTCTAATTCTCCAATGTCCTTCAACATCGTGACGTGTTCGTCGTACTTAATTGATTCATCTAGAGTCTCATATAGCTTCTTATGTACCTCATGCTTATGCTCGTTGGCTTCAAACATCTTATCAAAGAGCACAACTCTCATATCAGTATTAGGAAGGTCTTTGAACCGTCTCAGCAGAGGAGCTTCCATTGCCCATTCTACAGCATCCCTAACTTCGCCTTCAATGGCGTTAGCAACCCCTTCGTCAAAGTTAAGATGCTCCAACCTATAGACACGATCCTCAAGGGCCTCAAAAGATCTTGGAAGTTGTCTTTCAAGAGTTTCAATTCTTTTCACTGCTTTGTCTAGCAATTGATCTGATGAAAGTATTTGAGGAGGTGAAGCTGGTGGAGTTTTCGTGTCTGCAACTATAACCACTGGTTCAAGGGATAGATTCTTTGCAGATGCATGTGGTGGAAGTACGGTTGATTGAGCAGGTTTGGGAGGTGGATGTGCTGTTGCAAGTGAAGATGCTGACATCGGTGGAATGGTTGATGTGTCTTGCAGAATGTTGACAGTAAACATGGATTGTGCATCCTCTTTATCATTATCTTGCTTAGAAGACTCAGTATCTATGGGTTTGTCATTTAAAAATTGATCACCGAAAGTGAAGTCTGTATCTAGGTTCTTTAATGAAGATAGAGAACCGGTAGACAGATTTGGTTCTTCCAAGGGCATAGTCTCATCAGATCTTGACTCAGGATTCTCCTGTGAGTCTTTATGTAACTTTTCTTCAACATTATGTTCATACTGGGTATCACTTGAAGCAGGAGTTTCTTCGTGTGCTACAGATGCTTCCTTTTCCAATTCAGATGGTTCTTGAGCTGATGAAGCTTCAACACTTCTTTTCTTCAGTTCGAATTGAATGGTAGTTCTTAAGGGTGAAGAGGAGAAGGTAAGGAGCATGTGAGCACTTGTTCTATGCCGACAATCCTTTCCCTTATCTTGTGTGATTGGTGTTGTTTGTCGAGGCAATTGATCGTGTTCTATTAACACTACCTCCAACTCGGTGCTCTCACATTATGACTTTCTAGGCTTTCTTTGGATTCCAAGTTGCAGAGCAAAGATCATCTTCATCGCTTAACCTTGTATTACCCTCAAACCTCCGCCTCACCGCTTCCTTTACCACTTTCTTCTTCTTACTTTTCCGCTCGATGTGGTGTCCAGATGTTGCGACTTTTCACGCCTTCTTTTGGAAGAGCAAGATATGAAGTCTTTGAAGTCTTTGAGCGAACCGCACTTAGCGACTTTGGGTTGTGGTTGAGTGGGAGAGACATCAACATCATCATTGATCCGAAGCCCTTTTCATGAATATTTTGAAATGATCCGTCTTTTAATATCTTCAGAAGAAGAGAATCGTGAATTTGCAATCCAAAGACCTCTTTATTGACCCCATCGAAATATATCCGAGATTGCCCGTAACAAATTCATCCTCAAAGATTATGTAGTTCGATTCAATCCTAGGGTTGAAGTTGTGAATCACATTGCGGTCTTGGATAACAAGCTTTGAAAATCTAATGCTAGGAATCACAAGTTTGTTCTCGCTTCTTTCGTCCCCGAGCTTTATTCAAAGTTTGTTCTATCGATATGAATGTGTTCATTGACAGTGAAAATTCTTCCCAGACACGTTCGAGACATTCACATTCACACCATTGACGATACCCCATAGGATTTGCAAGATGGAATTCTCACTTTATCAAACCCCGATGTTTTGCCGATAAGCACAAGTTGAGAACTGTTGTCTTTGCTCTCCGTGGTTGATACATGTATCCGTGATGATGTCGAAGCCTTGTAATTCTAGTCGATACCCCAAACCAATTAGAAAGACTATTAGATCGTCAGCACTAGGTGGAGGTTATGATTCCTAGAGCCTTGCTAAGAATGTTAGAATCAATCACAAATTCCCTATCATCCAGTTTGCAGGAATATTTAGCAGTGATTTTGTCCCATTCAAGGGTGTTCCGTAATTGTTGTATGTAAATGGAGGAATTGTGCATTGCTTTGTTAGTGCAATCAAGAAGTTTGTGTTTTGAGGATATCAATAGACACTTTGAGGATAGGGTTTTGTTGCAACTTTTGTAAGTCCACATACGCTTACTTTTTCCAATTTCGCCCATTGACTTTTAGGAAGGATTTCATCATCCGAAAGGACTTTGGGTGGAGCGTAAGATGCAATGTTCTCACCGAGGTTGTGTTTGCCATTGAAGATCTAAAGATAGACATATTCAACCACAATGATTTAAAGCATGTTAGTTTAGATATGGTTAGTTAAAATATTGAATCCAATCCTCATGACATAGACACAACAAGTAGCAAACAATACAAAGTTCTCATAAGAAAATTGAACCGATAGAGTGGCATTTAGGCAAAGATACAAGATAACAACATTATATGACACAGTTTTTCAAGGGACAAGTTGAATTTTAATAAACCAAGTCGCCACTTGAAAATTGAACCAGCAAGTCGCTAATCTTGTAAGGACAAGTCGCTATCACAAAGTGACAATGACCAAGTCGCTACATGAAAGATTACTAAGTCGCGAACTTGTAAAGACAAGTCGCTATCTCAGATGACAAGACCAAGTCGCTACATGAAAACTTACTAAGTCGCTAACTCATAACGACAAGTCGCTATCACCAATAATAAGGCCAAGTCGCTAACTTGTAAAGACAAGTCGCTATCACCAATGATACAGCTAAGTCGCTACAACTCAGTACACTAAGTCGCTATCTTGAGTGTATTAACTCGCCACGATGAACTTATACACTAAGTCGCTACCAAGAACATACATATCCAACTTGCTACGAAGAACATATCTTAGTCGCTATCAAGAACACAAGCTACTTATTCGCACAATGTCATAGTCCATTCAAAAACAATCAAACTGCTACGAAGAACATGTCTAAGACGTTATCAAGAGCATTATCACATCCACTCAAAACAACAAAATCCAATCAATATCCCAACACGCTCAGATTGCTGCCAAAAGCAAATACAATCCATGGTAAACACAAACAAGTACACACGACCTTATTACAACATATTTAATAGCAATAACAATATAATTCGAATCCATTATCACAACACATAAAGCCTCAAGCCATTTCCTAAAGATCCTAAACATACACCATATGCCAGTTAATTGATTCCAATAGCGCGAATCCATTTACCAACCTTAGTAAAGGGGATCAAGTGATGAGGTTCAGTTGCAAGGAAGAATAGGATGTTCGAGAGAGAAGAGAGAAGGATATAAACTTTTAATATTTTGAAACTGAAGAAGAAACTGTAAGTTGCTAGGTATAGGGGGAGATTACGCAAAAATACCAAGTTGTCACATATAGTCCCTGTGGTTTTGTGATTTGTTAAGTAAGTCGCTAGCAAAAGAAACTATCATGTCGCTAGAAGTATACAAAGTAAGTCGCTACCATGGACAAAGCAAGTCGCTATCATATCTCATTATGTATAATATACATTTACAGTCAATGACCTTATCAGACTTATCAGATAGTATACTAACACAGATAGAGATAAACAAACTAACACAATGAACACTAACACAATGAGCACCATGAAACACATAAGCATTCAATACATGGGTACACAAAGATCACCACAAAGGCAAGACAAGACAACAACCTGCAACTGAGCACACCACATAACCAGCACTGACGCAGATATAAACAAGATATCTTGAAAAATTCTCCCCCTCAATCAATGTCACCAAAGAACATTGAGTGATTTTAACCCACCCGTTTTAAAATAAGAATATATCAGTTGTTCGAACTTCATCTATGATCCCGTATCATTATTGAATGACATTTCTAGGACCGTAGATGTTATCGATAACAAAGAATATATCCTTTATTAGATTGAGGTAAATGACTAAAATTATGAACTAAAAAGAATGAAATATTTATAAAGTATTAAACAAAATGAATAATATATACTTTTGGAAAAACCGTTCGATGTGTGAATCTCTTCTTTTCACTAGCACGTCGAATGTGTACTCTTTTCAAATACAAAAAGTGTTTTTGATTGAAAATTGATCTTTCTCATAAAACCTTCGTTGTATTGCAAAACTCTTTCTTCAAGAAATACACGATTTTTTTTCAAATCATTTTTCATCAATCAGTGAATCTCAATTTGCTGGTTCACTTACTTCGTGTTGTCTTCTTTGAGACGTTCCAGTTTGAGAACAATAGAACAAATTGCGAAACCTCGTCAAGGAGATTCTTAGGAATCCTACCGATCACAAAGATTGTAATCGATCAACGGGATCCATGGGCGTGTACCTCAATTCAACGAAGTGGTCAAAGACGCTTCGTGTGTTTTATTGCTAACTCGTTGTTTGCAGTACATTTGACGGTTGCGGTGATTAGAATTGAGGAGTCAATCCAAAGCCGCATGCTCATAGCATCCACAGCTAAATTGAAGAAATCATGATGGTGCATATCTACATAACTCGGCTCGATATTTCATACTATGCTTCGTCACGCTGCGCAAATATCATGAACCAAGAAGGCTTCCGCTACTCGATGGAAAGATGTCATGATTCAAAAGTGTGAGCATGTCGGTCCGCTTGTCACAACATCACATAATACCAACACCACAATGGATGTCTCGTAGATTTTTTGTTAGTGATGATCTCAAAAGTCGGCTCAAAATTATTATCACGTGGATCAAGAAAAGACCTCCACTTGGATTAACCAAACATGCAATGAGAAGAATCGATGACTACGAGCTTGAGCAAAGTACTACATCAAGAATGCAAGAACAATTTTAATGTAATATATGTTTGTATTCAATGTAATTTTAGTATATGTTTGAGGTGACCTCCTTAAGGAGAGATTGTTAGGATTTAGTAAATCCAGATTATTAAAGAGTCGGTCACCTCAAGTATATGTAATCATTAGAAAGCTCTTGAGTCGAGATTATTATAAGTTAAGTAGTATTTAGTTTAAGTAACACCGTGAGAGGACGGACGGGTCTTTACCCACCGTATGCCCGATCCACAAACCCGATAGGTGGCGATTTTGTAATGACTATAAATACTCTACCTTCCAAGGTAGAGAGTTGAAGCTTATAATAAGATTTTTTTTTTTTTTTTTTTTTTTTTTACACAGCTTTATAAGAGCGAGTCCTGATTCAAGATGAATAGGAGTCAAAGTACGAGGTGCATCAATTCTGGCATGCTATAGCTCCTGAATGAGCTATATTCATTTCTGATGGAAACCAAGTCATGAAGTTCCTGATTGAATTGAGCATTGTACATGAAAAAGACTGAGAGCACATTGTACTAGAAGCACATGTAGAATTGAAAATGGGTGGGTTAGTGACATGAGTAATCTCACTATTGGATTTATCACAGTTTAATATAGACGCATCATTATTAGAGATCCCTTTAGGCTCAATATACTTGAAGAGTTTTCCTGTGGGCATCCACTTAAGACAAGATCTAGGTATGTAAGTCCGTTTGGATCCTGTAAACTTAAATAATCGCGGTGGGAATCCATTTGAAGCGACTACTAGTAGATTTGTATGTGTGCACTTCCTGCTTTGACTATTGGTCCTTTTGTGATTAGTATGTTTCTTAGGGGATTGATCAGCCAATTGATGTTTCTTATGAGAACTATTCATACTTCTAGTATTTTTGAACTTTGAGCTTTGAACATTAATGGGGTTTGAGATTCATCATATCGTAACGAAGCAATGAAGTGACCGATTTAACTCTTCAGTTCTAAAGGCATTAGGTCGCTTAACCATCTGTATGTTTAGAGTGGTTACGAGCAGTTGACTTTCCCAAAGTTGATGGTTTTGCAAACTTAGTGTTCACCCTATTTCCAATAGATTTCTAAGCTCATTTTTAAGGCAACAATATTGAAGTTCTTATCCTGAATTTGGGCTTTGAGGTCATCAATGTCTTTCAACAAGATGTTAGATTGATTGATCAACTTGGAATTGGTGTCCTCTAAGTTCTTTCTTAATGACTCATTTTCTCTTAATAGGTTGGACACACATAGAGCTAGTTCATCATTTCTAGTTTTAAGTGTATCACTCATCTCATGATAATCATGCTTATGCACATCCGAGAGTAGTAACTTCGCATTGCATATGGTTGAGTCCTTGTCCTAACTGGTTTTTAATTGATTAATTTCAAAAAATTCTCGAAATTCTGGAAATTCCTGATTAATGCAAGATTTGTTAGCATAAAAGTTTTCATCCTTTTGTTGTATTTCAATTTCCAATGAAATACAATGTTTTTCAAGAATTGAGTATTGGTTTGAAAGTTCATCATATACCCTTTTTTCAATCATGTCATTAGCATTAATAGTTTTAGATTCAGTCTCAACCAAGATCGATTTCACAGTATTATGTTCAGAATTAGAATCAAGTAGATCAGGTACATTAACATTTGAATTACTTTGATCAGTTAAGGGTACCTTATCACATGAAACCTTTTCTGACTCTGACTCTGAGTCTTTGAGATCAGTACCGTTGTCTCCATCTTCCTTCATTGCAACAGAACTTCTGCATTCGGTATCATTCATTGGTTTAACTGATCCATTGCATGACCTATCACCATCTTTCCATAGCATCACTTGACACCCATTCAATTCATTCAGCTTGTCATTCTCTTGAGCACTTCCTTAATGTATATTTCCATATTACCCATAAGTTGAATAAAGGTGTTTTCGAACTCATGAATTTCCATTCCAGTGTGTTTCTTGAATGAAATTCCAGTCATGTCATCATCAAAATCGAGGAATATTCCCCGGATAAGTGGTGAAATTGATTGAAGATTACTTGAAGAGTCGCATTTGATTTATCGCTTGAGAACTTTCTTTGGTAATTAGAAACCCCGCTTGTTCTAAGTTATACCACGATTCTTGTCAAGGTGGGAAAGTCACGACGAAGGAGAGCACTACTTGTTCGATCCATGGGTTCGATCCATGGTTGTAGATAACAGTAGTTTGAGATGCTGATGAAGTAGTTGAAAGGGCTCAATGTTGCATTCCATTTGCTTTGCATCATTTGACAATATTATGAGTGACTCATCAGAATTGTTTTGATTATAAGTTGCTGAATTATTCACTGTAGAGCATTCTAGGAAGCAGCCTGTTTCATTATTCTGCGAGGTATCATAGAGTGCAAGTACTTTGGTGATTAAAGGATCAGTGATGTAAGACATTGTGTTGATGAATGTGTTTATGGATATTAGATATAAGTAACTTGCTTCACTTCACCAAGGTATTCAAAAACCAAGTCGCTAAGTACCAAGTTGCTAAGAATTTTAACAGCAAGTCACTAAGCACCAAGTCGCTACGAATTTTGACAGCAAGTCGCTACGCACCAAGTCGCTAAGTAGGCAAGTCGCTAGAGAGCAACTCGCTAAGAATCAAGTCGCTAAGTTGTCAAGTCGCTAAATAGCAACTCGCTAGGCATCAAATCGCTAATACCAAGTCGCTAACAAACTTAACTACAAGTCGCTAACTTTCACCAAGTCGCTACCCGTAGTGGAGAATCCACTAAGTGTACTTTTTGTCGGCTTATTTCAATAGACAAGTCGCTATGGCTAAATCGCTAACAACATCAACTACAACTCTCTACCAATTTTCAAAGCAAGTCGCTAGCTAGAATAACACATCGTGGGTCAAGTCGCTAGCTAGAAAATCTTACAAACAGCACTTTTCAATCCAAAAAACAACCCAACCACGATGATTCAAGCAAACCTAATCAAAACCCAAGCACATACAATGATTCTAAACACAAAACTACACCCAAGATTCAAACTTTAACACTAGAAATGATCCAAATAATGCAAAAACCACTAAACTTTTTCAAACTCTAAAACCACCTAAAAGTCACTAGAAATCCAAAGATATGTAAGAGATGATCAAACCATGGCTCGATACCAATTGTAAGATATTGGATTTCACATACACATTATAACACAAACACTTTTAGGCGATAGATGATTTTAGAGAGAGAAAGTGGGATATTCTAGAAAGAGAAACTCATGTAAGGTTAGATTACCAAAGAACATCCAACCTCTACCTTGTAAGGTAGAGGGTATTTATAGGTTACAAACTAAACGACCTCCGACGACTGTGGATCGGTATACAATGGGTAAAGACCGTCCTTCCTCCACGGTGTTGCACTAAACTAACTAATAAACTACTTAATAACATAAATAACGACAAGTCTACGAGCTAACTTAGGCTAGATAACATTTGGGGTGACCGACTCTTTTCTTATGGAATTTCCAATTCCTAACAATTATGACTCATGGGCTCAACGAATTAGGTTGTCTTTGTTTGGGAAAGGAGAATGTGGTTAACATTCTCAAATCAATTGATGAAGGACCTTATCGATTGAGACTACAAGAGACATACTTGAAACTGTGCGGATGGTACGGTGATCTTAGGTTTGGACGGACTAAAGACGTATGATGAGCTCATTGATAAGGAGAAAAGAGATACGAGGTCGATATCGTGGCTTCAAACATTATACTTCGTGGTCTTCCAAAAGACATCTACAAGTTAATCAATCACAACTTGAAGCCAAGGCGGTTTGGGACAATGTTAAGATGCTTCTCTCGTTCCGAATTGACCAAAGAAGACAGGGAATCTCAACTTTATGATGACTTTGAGCACTTTAAGATGAAACCGAGGGAAAGTGTCACTGAATATTACGTGAGGTTCCACAAGCTTGTGAATGACATGAGGAATATCAAAATGACTATGCCAAATATTCAGCTAAATTCAAAGTTTGTGAACAACATGAATCCCGAATGGCACAAATTTGTCACTTCAGTCAAGTTAACAAAAGGTTTGAGGAACACTAACTATGAGCGTTGCTTCAGAATGAGAGACATGCTACGTTTGAACGAATGATCTTGGAAAAATTCAATTCAAATTCGTAATGCAAGTTCGTCAAATGATTCAACAACCTTCTACACCAATGTAAGGATTACTACCAAAGCTTCACAAGTCATACCCATCGGAAATGGTAACCACAAACTCATTCACGATCCAAGTTTTAAGCAACACGATCTGTGAAGCAACCATGGAATATTTCATCAATCAACCGGCTCTTATGGTTAAGAAAATCAACCTCACTCCACACACTAACAATGATATCGAAGCGCATCCAATCTACACAATCATGCTATTGTCGAGATGGTAAGATCATGGTGCAACCAAGGCAAGGAAGACAGATGAACAAGGAAAGGGTGGAGTAGGTGGAGGGTATGTGGCTAATCGAACCGTGGAAGGAATGCAAATCAAGGAAAGCCAATCAAGTGCTACAACCGTAGTGGTGAAGGACATATTGCAAGGAACCGCACGTCTCCAAAACGCCTCAAAATGCGTAGTATTTCATGGACAAGATGTGTTGGTGCAAGCTCGGGGACAATGGAGCGGTTTTGGATGAAGAACGATTGTTGTTTCTTCGGGGAAATGCCAAAACCTATGATCTTGATGTGGATGAGTATCCAATTCAGAAATAGGTCACAATCATCAAAATGCCTTTCAAGTCGCTGACTGTGATGCATTTGACTCTGATGTTGATGATGAACCTACTACCCAGACAATCTTCATGGCTAGCATCTCACCAATGGTCTCTCCTAAGGTCTCATCACCACAACAGGCTGGTCCATCCAAAGACTCAATCATCTCCGAGGTATTAAAACTGTACGATGAAGTTGATGAGCAAAAGATACATGATGAAGTACAATCTCATGAAACTCATGTGTCAGATATTGATAATGTGGGTAATAGTAATATTGTCCCATATGATCAATATGTGATACAAAGTGAAAGTGAGATTGTACCAAGTGATGCATCTACCGCAGTCAATGATGACTATGCTTTTGATGAATACACCGCATGTGCCTCGATGATTCTGTTATCTCGAATCGAATGCATATAAAGAATAAGTCGCTATTTATGAACAACGTCTACGAGTTTGAGTTAACTACCCGTGAGCAGGAAATGGATGACCAAATGCGCACGATTATTAGAAAAAGTAATTTTAGGAAGAAATATTAAAACAAGAGCTAGATTCCTTAAGAGACAAACTAAACAAAATCATAAGCAAAAGAAAGAACTTCAAGAAAATGTTAAAGTGCTTAGACAAGATTTTAATGCTAAGGAATCAAAACTTTTAACCGATTTTTCAACCTAAAACTTTGAAAACAAGCTTGAAAATAAGTTGTACATACAAGGGAACACCATTCGATCGCCACCGATCACTAAGCACAGAGTCTTAAGCAATAAGCATAGCATTCCTCTTGTAAATGAACCAAATCCTGAGGTTGGTAAGAAAGCTAAAGCTGCTTAAAAAGTAATCTATGATGGCAATGAGATTCTTAAATCTAGACAGAAACATAGTTGTGCTGAGTGCACTGTGGAAGATATTCAATTAGAAGATGCCTCTAGGGAGAAAATGGATAAGAAGCTTGAAGACCCTGAATGTAAAAAGCAGAACATAACGGTCAAACCCATGATTACACTAAAGAAAATTGGATTTCCCTGAACAAGTTTAAGCCTCAAACCCTATTAACGCCTGAACAAGTGTTATGGAAAATGGATATGGATAAGCAAAAAGCAGATAATCTTGTTGAAACAAACACTCCCCTTAGGAAAGTGCTTCCAGCTACTGTGTATCCTCCAAATACTCCAATGCATTTAGTTCCTAGAACTCTTCCCACTAAGAGCAAGACCTTAATCAGCCTGTATGTTGTTTATCAACTATTCGTTGATTTTGAGAAAACTTGCAAGAAGAGAATCACACCCACAGGGATAACTGAAGGGGAAAGGGGTTATGAGCAAACTAAAGAATGATATTTAACTGAGGTCATGCCTTTCTTTAAATAATTAAAATGTCAATTTGAGAGTCTTAAAAAGGGAATAGACACAGAGATTAAAGAAATGGAAAAGGAATTTGATGCAATGATAGTTGAGGTCAATAATTATGAATGGGAACTCAAATATAATGAAATTGAAAGGAAGAACCTGCATATCTTAAATGAGAACTTAGTATTGAGTTGTGTGGCTCAAGATGTGTTTTATACTATTACTAAGCATTCTATTACTGCCTCTCAATTTCATGAATTATCTGTTGCATTGAAAGTTTCCCATGATCGTGTCATTGAGCTTGAAAACAAAAACTCAAAACTAAATGAGAAAATTGACCAGGATGATCACGATAATTTGGTGAAACATTTTTCTAAGCTAGAAGTTGAACATTTTGATTTGCAACTAAAATATCAACATCTCAAAGAAAATGTCAAAACCTCAAACATCAAGACATCCTCAAATGTCCCGTAGTTTGATGCGCTTTTGAAATAAACAAACGTAATGAATGATTCAAGCTCACCGTAACACGATCGAAAGTTGAAAGCCCAAATTTCACAATTAAAGGGTGAAAAGAACAATGTGACCGGCTCCCGATGCCTCCTCCTTTAGATTCTCAATTTTCTCAAAACTTTCATCTTCAAAACATCATTAACGACACAACAAGAAAATGAGAGTTTTCTAGAAGAAAATGAAAAGGTCAAATGACACTTCAAAGAGTTATACAATTCAATGAAAGTCATTTGTGACAAAAACAATGAAAAATAACCGTTACAAAAAGAAATTGAGAGTCCAAGAGTCAAGTAAAAGGGAAAATGCCACTTGTCTTTAATGAGAATGTTGCAACAAAGTCATCTCGCAGATTCTAAATATATTGTATTTGTAAATACATTCCCCCTCATCTTAGAAATAACAAACTGGTGTTTCATAACTATTTCTTTCACCTTAAGGATAGTCTAGAATGTCTCCGTGAGATTGTAGAAGAGGATTACATAAATAAGCCACTTGACAGTGAAATTAGGTTTGCTTGCATTCAGGGCAAACAATCTCAGGAGTTGTTAGAATGTTTAAGAGCAACATGTCCTAAATCATTATGTGAGAAAGATAAAGTTGTGATGCCTTGTTCTATGCCTAGTGCTAAGTATGCAACCCATCCGATGCCCATTATTAAGAAAGTGAACTTTAGTGTGCCTTCAAGTAGCTCAGATCCCAACACTTCTAAACCTGAAAAGCAAAAAGTAGCAATACCAACTAATGTTTCCATTTCCTCTACAGGAGTAAAAAGTGACACCAAAGCAAGCAGGTCAAAGCCTCAAGGCAACACAAAGAATGATAGGACCTTGCAAGCTAGGAATGTTCAGTGGAAGAAAGTAGAAGATCACCTTAGGAAGAATGAAACTATGTTGAATAAAACAAATCGTGTTGATTCTAGTGTTAGCTCTAAGCGTCTTTGTAATTAATGCGAATTGCTACTTTGGCAAAACATGTAATGATGATTTCTTGGTTTCTATTACTAATCATGTATGTGGCATGAATGATTTGATTAATTCTTTTAAATACCCAGTTAAAATTGTTAATGCCAAAAATCAAGCTAAGAAGGCTAGAAAGCAAAGGCGAAAGAAGGTTAGAAAATATTGGAAACCCACAGGAAGAAAATTTAGTAATATATGTTATCAGTGGATACCTACTGGCCGCAAATTTAATCTTAATGAGTTGTGCCCTAAATTGTCTAATTCAATGCCCATTAGGAAATGGATGCCCACTGGTAGAACTATACCTTTAAGAAGTGAACATACTTTGAATAGATCTACGGTTTCTACTAGCTCGACATCTTCCACTAATTATTTTATTGACTCTATTTACGATGTGGATGTTCCAATCTCTTTGTCGAACCAAGTGGAACCCATTAGTGCATGGAGATCCCAATTATCCAGCTTATCCATTTTTGTCTGTGTTCAACTCGTAGGTCGTTCAAATCGTTATGTGGTACTTGGACTCGTGCTCTTCCAAGCATATATTTGGAGATCGCCGCATGACTCATGAACTTGAGTAAATTTATTGGGATTTATTAGATTAGGGAACGATCATTTTGGTGCAATTATGGGTTATGGAGATTATGTTGTTGGTGATAGTGTAATCTCGGGGTATATTATGTAGAAGGTCTTGGTCATAACTTTGTTTTTCGTTGGTCAATTCGTGATTCCGATCTAGAAGTGGCTTTTAGAAAATATACTTGTTTTGTTAGAGAACTTGATGGTGTGGAACTTTTAAGAGGAACACGTGGTTCAAACCTATACACCATCTCTATCGAAGACATGATGAAGTCTTCTCCAATCTGCTTGTGTTAGGAATTGGAAATTCCATAGTGAAGAGTCGGTCACCCCAACTCTAGTCTAGCATATGTTAGCTCATAGACATTACGTTATTTACTAGTTGTTTAGTTAGTTATTTAGTTTAGAGCAACACCGTGGAAGACGAACGGGTCTTTACCCACCTTGTATGCTCGATTCACAAATCAAGGAGGACGTGTAGTATGTAACTATAAATACCCTCTACCTCCCAAGGTGAGGGTTGGACCTTCATTCTAATCTAACCTTTTCTCTTTTGTTTACTCTCTCTAGAAAGGCTCCCATTCTACTTTTCTCTCTAAACTCTCTATACTATTTGATCCATACTTGTGTTTGATATGTGTTTATGAACCAAAATATTACAATTGGTATCAAGAGTGTTGGGATATGAAAGTTCAAGATATGAAATCATCAAGATATGAAAGTACAAGAAGTCAAAGAAATCTTGGAAGAAGTCAAAGAGTCAAAGTCTCGCTAAAGACAAAGTCAAAGTACGCACTATGAAGTCAAAGTCTTTGCAAGAACAAAAGAATTGTTATATATGTTTAGATTACTTGTAGTACAAGGATACAAATTGTAAACCGACTAGGATATCCTTGAGCCTATAAAAGGACTCCTAGATTGGCCTTAGAAGTACGATTTTATGAGTTTTAGAGTTCTGAATTCACAAGTTATTTAGTGTTTTAGAGAGAAGTTCGATAATCTTAGAGTTGTTTAGAGTATCCATAATAAGTAGATTTAGAGTTTATAATAAAAGTTATTCTTCTTAGCTTTGTTAAGTAAATTCCGCGTACTTGATAAAGATTGCTCGGTGTTTCTTTGTTAATAACTTAGGATTTATCCGAGGTTATTAAACCTTAACAAGCTAGTTTAAGTTAGTTTGATTAAAGTATATCGATCCAACAAGTGGTATCGAGCTTGTGTGGAAACTCGACTAGGAAGAAACCCTACTTCAACAATATTCAAGATGTCGATCAAGTCGCTCCACCACCATCAATCACCTCACTCGTAATTCCAATAATCAAGAAGGAGAATATGATCTCGGTGCATGAAGATGAGGCAAGATATTGCCATTCTGAGACCATGCTTTATGGAATGTAATTGTTAATGGCAATGAAGTAGTTCCAAAACCTATTAATGTTCTTGGACAACCAATAGCACCAAAGGCGGTCTTACTGCAGAACCCTAAGGAATCAAGAAAAGGCACTAAACATTCTCTTATCGCCATTCCGGATGATCATCTTCTCAAATTTTATGATGCTAAAGATGCTAAGCAGCTCTGGGAACGCTCTCAAGACCAGATTGGAGGAATGAAGCCTCTAAGAAGATGCATGAAATTTCTTTGAAACAGCAGTTTGAAACTTTCACAATGGGTGAAAGAGAAAGTCTTGATGTCGCATATGACAAGTTTCAAAATCTCCTCAACATGTTAGAGTTATACAAGGCGTAAGTATCGATTGAGGATGTTAATTTTAAGTTTCTAAGGAGTTTGCCATCAACATGGCATGTGATTGCTACAATGATCGAGGACAACAAGGTTTGGATGTCATGGACTTTGATGATCTCTATCATCAATCAAGGTGTATGAGCATGAGATGAGTGGTCAAACAAATTCTAAGTCTCACAAGATAGCTTTTCTATCATACGAAAGAAGGCGTTATTACATCCAAAATCGCTTCTCCTCAAAATCTTGTTTCTCAAAATCTGCATTTACAACCCCTTCATATCCACAGCAGCCCCACCACCTACTACTTTGCACTCAGATGAAGTTGTGTGCTCCTTCTTTGCACAACAAGCAGTTTACATCACTTATGAAGAGGATCTAGCATGATGAAGAAGATGCCCTTGAAGAAATTGATATCGTGGCAAGTTGCTATGATCACCGCAAGGATCAAAAGTACATGAAGAAGACAGCAAAAGCATTGATTTCAAACCAAAACAAGGAATAACTTTTGACAAATCCCAAATTGAATGCTTCAATTGTCAAAAGACCGGTCACTTTGCAAGGAGTGCAGTTTGCTAAGTATCAAGCAAATGTAACATCCGAGAAGCCAAAACTTGAGCTCAAAGAAATTCCAATTCTGAAACAAAGGCTTTGGTTGCTCAAGAGAAGTTATCGAAGTTGACCGGAGTGAAGAGTTTGATGATGAACCAAGAACTTATCAGATGGTAGCGATGGAAGATGCGATTGAAGACACGGTGGATGCATTGAACCGAGCACCGCTTTGATAAAGAACCCGAACATGCTACTTTGGAATCTAATGATGGCTTTGGAGGATTTGATTAGAGCAAAGAAAGTGAAGATGATACCGTTCTTCTTGCAATGGTGGCTACTTCACCAACTCGATCTCCTATCTACGAGGTATGCTCCAATTGTTATGATTTTATCAAAAACTACTTAATGATTATGTGATTGAAAGAGATAATTGTGTTAAGGCTAGATCTGAAGTGGTGGTTATCAAATTACTTTAGAGTCCATGGAAGCTAAAATAATAACACATGAAAATAATGAAATGGCTTTAATGAAAAGTATGAACAACAGATTACCAGTTAAAACTTAGTGAATGGAAACTAAATCAGTAAAATTGTCAAGTTGAGAAATTAACTAAGGAGAGATGATCCGTTTGAAAAGTTTTTGCTGGAATGAATCTGTGCGTCCCATGTTACTTATGTTGAAAAACAAAGAAGAGCATACATTAGAACCTGGATTAGGTTTTGGTATGAACTTTGATAACATAGAAGAAAACCAACCTAGTGATCGGGATGTAGGTGATTTTGAGGACATAACCACTAGTGATGATGAACTCATTAACTATGTAGATACATCTAGTAATGAGGGCTCAATAAGTGAACCACCTCCGAGTATAAGAAAGACAAGGGATATAATGTCGTCCCACATCCCATTAGTCATCAACCCATAAGGCCCGATGTTTCTCGATTTGGAGTGAGCAGGTCTAGATTTTAGGAAGAAGCTTGTTGCTCAAACTAGGTGCGAAAACCCAAAGAAGTTGTTGAAAATAATGTTCAAAATCAAGCAAGACCTTCAAATCAAAGTCTTGCTCCACAAGCGATACTACGCAAAATCTTTTCAAAAGCAGTCTCGCTAAACCTTTTGGGATAATTTTGGTCAAAACAGTTAAATCATTCACCTAAAAGGCACAATAGTTTTGGTCATAGACATAGAAGAAGTCATATTGGGAGTACGGGTGAAAAGCATGTTTTGTGTGTTTTAGTCCTAATCATTTAATCAAGGATTGTGAACATCATTCGAATACCTTAGAAATTTTCAAAGAATATGATCATAACCGTAAACCTAGAGAACAAACCGGTTTGGAATAATTCAAATAGGGTTAATCACGAAATTACACACCGGATCATAGATACCCACATCGAGAAGACCTTTTCAAAACCTTGAAGATCTCACGTTATTTTCAAAAGTCCGCTCGAAACAAGGTACCGATCACACTACTTGGAATAGGATTCCTAGGAGATCTTACTATCAACCTAGAAGGTATTACAATTCACATAGGGATCTAAATCACAGAACCACGTGTTAAACCGAATGGGTTAAGAGGAAGGTCTGGCTTGAGGACACACAATACTTTCAACAAAAGTGAATCGATGTTTTTGTGACACAAGAAAAAGCTAATAATCATGTAAAAGAGATTTATGTTGAAAATCGAAAGTTTTGAAAATCCACATGCTAAAGATCAAAAGATAATTCGGATCATCATTTGAAAGATAGTGGGAATTACATACTCAAAGAATTTGAGTTTGTAACTCCACAAGGGGAACACAAGTCAAGAATGGCTTGGGTTCCTAAAAATCACTAACTCTTTTCTTTGTGTGCGTGGCAACCCGGAAGAGGAGCTTAAAGATCATCTAATTGTGGATAGTGGTTGCTCGAAGCATGACAGAGACAAAGAGATCCCTGTCGATTTTAGAAATATTAGTGGAGGAAGAGTTGCATTTGGGAATGATCCCAATGGAGGAAAGATTACTAGCAAAGGAACTATCAAAGCGGGGCTTATAGACTTTGAGAATGTTAGATATGTGAAGGAGCTTAAGTTCAACTTGTTATCGTCTCTCAAATTTGTGATAAAAAGCATCCTGTGTTATTCAACGACACGAATGTCTCATCCTTTCCTCGATTTTAAGCCCGTTGA
The DNA here is from genome assembly GCA_022545495.1 of Chrysanthemum lavandulifolium. NCBI lineage: Eukaryota > Viridiplantae > Streptophyta > Magnoliopsida > Asterales > Asteraceae > Chrysanthemum > Chrysanthemum lavandulifolium. The sequence goes on from JAHFWF010000071.1 coordinate 167,578, forward strand.
TGATGAATTAATAGTCCTTAGAGTACCAAGGACAAATGATGTGTATAGTTTAGACATGAAGAGTCTACATTCTTATGGAAGAGCCACATGTTTGGTGGCTAAAGCAACATCTGAAGAAGCATATCAATGGCATAGAAGATTGGGCCATGTTAATTTCAAGAATATCAACAAACTGGTCAAAGGCAATCTAGTTAGAGGTTTACCTTCAAAGACTTACAAGAATGATCACTCATGCTTGGCATGCAAGAAGGGTAACAACACAAAGCTTCTTGCAAGAAGCTTGAGGAAAGAACTATTAGAGAACCATTGGAGTCATACATATGGATTTGTTTGGACTGTCTCGTGGCAAGTTTAAACAAGAGAAAATCTTGTTTGGTTGTTACGGATGACTGCAGTAGATTCAGTTGGGTTTTCTTTTTGGGTTTTAAAGATGATACCTTTGATGCTATTCAAACACTGATTATAGCACTTGAAAACCAGTTGAGACTCAAGGTTAGAAGTATTAGATGTGCTAATGGGACTGAATTTAAGAACAAGCTTATGGATGAATTTTGTGCAAACAAAGGCATAAAGAGGGAGTTTAGTATTGCAAGAACACCACAACAAAATGGTGTTGCAGAGAGGAAGAATAGGACTTTGATTGAAGCAGCAAGAACAATGCTAGCGATTCCCATCCGCCTATTCAATTCTGGGCGTAAGTTGTAATCTTGCGTGCTATGTATATGAGTCTCTGTCACCAAACCACGATGAAGACACCCTATGAATTGTCGATGGGCAATAAACCCAACATTCTTTTTATAAAGCCTTTTGGATGCCTCACACTATTTTAAACACCATTGATAACTGGGAAGTTTGATGGCAAGTCCGAAGAAGGATACTTATTGGGTTATTGCACTAACAATAAAGGCTTTAAAGTATACAATGAGTTACTAAGAAGATTCAAGATTGTCTTCATGTTGAGTTTTAGAAGATCAAGACAATGAGAAAGGTAAAGGTCCCGATTGGATGTTTGATCTTGAGGTTTTAACTCCTTCAATGAATTATGTACCGTTAGAGAAGAAAATCAATCATGCACAATGGAGAAGATTTACAATATGTTGTTCATGGAGTTAATATTAGACCGGATGTTGTTCCCGATGAAGATCCTGTAAGTCCAAAACAGTATCGATGTTCCCAAGCAAAGTAATCGATACTCCAAAACAAAAATCTTGCACCACAATCCTCATTATCTCACGAGGATCAATCTATTCAAGAGGAACTTAATCGATGCTTCTTCAAGATGTATTAGCACATTCTTACACCGATGAACAAAGGCGAGTTTATGAAGAGGCAAAGAAGAAAACAAGATCGCAGTACTCTCACAAGATTGCTAGACCAAAGTATCTTCGCACTGTGGATAGTACTTTAGATGATTTGGATGATCCTACCATGCCCGGATTAGAGGAAACCGATGATGAGCTTGAAGATGAAGGTATTTTCTTAGATTCGTATGAAGATGTTGATTTAACTAACTTGGATGATGCATATGGAGTTCCACGGTCTCCAATCTTAAGGATTCATAAGAATCATCCCATCGATCAAATCATTGGTCCTTCTACTACGGAGTAATGACAAGACACGAGCTAAGAGTTTTCTAAACCTCTTAATGCTTTACTTAGCTTTGTCTACAAACAAAACAGTGAATCATAAGGACCATCAAACCGCTTATTTACTTGTTTTATCTCTCAAGAGGAACCCAAGAACATTGCTCAAGCTTTGACTAAAGAAAGATGGGTTGAAGCTATGCAGAAGAACTTCTTCAATTTAAACTTCAAGAGGTTTGGGTTTATGTGATCTTCCGGATGGGCGAAAGTTATTGGAACCGATGGGTTTTCGAGTCAAAAGAGATGAAAGAGGTAATGTTATCAAGAATAAGGCAAGGTTAGTAGCACAAGGCTACAGACAAGAAGAAGGAGTAGATTATGATGAAGTGTTTGCTCCTGTAGCAAGATTACAGAGGAAGTTTATGTCAAACAACCTCCTGGTTTTGAAGATCCTAAACACCCAAACAAAGTCTACAAGGTGGTTAAGGCTCTTTATGTCCTTCATCAGGCACCTAGAGCTTGGTATGAGAGGCTCTCTACATTCTTATTGCAACATGGATACAGGAGGGGAGCTATAGACAAGACTTTGTTTATCAAGAGAGACAAGAAGGATATCATGTTAGTTCAAGTCTATGTTGATGATATCATCTTTGGGGCTACCAAACAGTCCATGGTTAAGGAGTTTGAGAAGTCGATGCGTAGGAATTTTAAATGAGTTCAATAGGAGAGTTAACATTCTTTTGGGACTTCAAGTTAGCTACCAAAGGAAGGAATTTTTATCGGTCAAGACAAGTATGTTACGTACATACTTAAGAAGTTCAATTTTGATGATATGAAGATCAGTTACTACACCTATTAAATCTATCAATTCATTGGGCAAAGATGAAGATGGACAACTGTTGAAGTCAAGTTATACAGATCAATGATTGGCTCTCTTATGTATCTTCGCATCAAGGCACGATATCATGTTTGCGGTTTGTTTATGTGCAAGATATCAAGTTTCACCAAAGATCTCTCACATGAATGCAAGAAAGAGAATCTTCATTATTTAAAACAACAACCTAAGTTGGGGTTGTGGTATCCGAAAGAGTCACCTTTTCACTTAGAAGCTTTTCGTGATAGTGATTATGCGGTGATAACTATGATAGAAGATCAACCACCGGAGGATGCCAATATCTTGGAAGAAGGTTAGTGTCGGCAATGTAAGAAACAAACAATTGCAAAGAACATCCTCATCAAACTCGAATATGTAGCTACCGCAAGTCGTTGTGGACAAGTTTTATGGATGCGTAATCAACTCTTGGACTATGGGTTCAATTTCAAAATACCCTATCAACATTGATAATGAGAGTACCATTTGTATTGTGAAGAATCACATTTATCATTCCAAGACCAAGCACATTCGGATTAGGCATCACTTTATCGAGATTGCTATGAGCACAGCTCATTAATGTGGTTAAGGTTCACACAGATGATAATGTAGTGATTTACTCACCAAAGGCTTTGATGTTTCAAGATTCAATCACTTGGTGGTGAGCATTGGAATGTTTAACTCTTGAGCTACATTTAAGGGAGGACTATTCGGTGATTAGTATAGTCCTGTGTATTTCTTGAGGGAGGATATTTGTGTATACTTAGATTATACTGAAGAATTTGGCAAAGTAATTGTTTTTCACGAAAGTACCGCTGAAAGTACCGCTTTGGGAAAGTAACGATTGTCGATTAAAAGCTTGCTCCAACGGTTATATTGAGGGTAATTCATGCTAACGGTTGTTTTATTTTGGGCGATGATTTTTAAATCTCACCTATAAATAACTACTTTCCGATTTTCCTCTTATCTTACAACATTAGCATCGTTTCCATATTTCTCTCATTCTTATTCGATTCAAATTTTATTGTGCTTACATAATCACCAATGGCGAATCGACCTAGGCTATGTTTGGCACACAAGATTATGGAGAGATTATGCTTATTTTTTAAAAATAAGCTACTTAAAAATAATCTTTGTTTGGCATACATAGCTTATAAGAGATTATAAAAAATAATCTTCCATAATCTCGAAAATAAAGGTTACTTCATGTAGCTTATAAAATAATCTCTTTATAATCTTTTAAACAAAGACAAAGACCAAGATCAAGAACAAAGACCGAAGATCAAGACAATCTATTTTTGCCAAACATACCCCTACCGTTTCTAAGCACAATATGGTGGCAAATTTATACAAAATCAAGAAAATTAGGCGTTTCATGATATTATTGATTATCTTACCTGGTCGCCAATCGCTTATGCTCTTTTAGTGGAGTCGGATATTATTGAACCTTGGATTCAAGAATTTTGGGCTACCGTAAGGATAATATGGAGAATGAAGAATTTTATATTAGGGCTACAGATTGTCGGAAGAACTGTGAAGATTATCAAGCCTCCATTAGAGAAGCTTTGATGTTTAATGATGATGATGGGGCTATTCATTTTAATAAGGAGTTGATTTGGGAAACTTTTGGACATCTTGGTTATGAAGGGTCTTTGACAGAACAAACTTTTCGGAAACAATTATTTTGTCCTCAATGGAAGTTTTTAATACATGTGTTGTTACATTGTATTAGTGCTAAAAGTACTTTTGGGAGCGGTTTGGGTCAAATATAGCATCCGCTATGGTGGGATTAGCTACTGAGATCGTGTTTTTAATTTTCAAGACTAATTCTTGATGGCATGCTTACTCACATCAATCATGGATCCAAATGGTTAATGTATCCTGTGTTTGTACAAGTTTTTGAACAAACAACTTGTCGATGTACCTAAGCCTCTGAGACTTATTGCTCGTTATTGTTCAACAATCAAAGATTTTTACTTTTATGGCAAGAAGAAGTGATTTATTCAGAGGTCCGGATACACCATTAACTACTTCTATGATGGAAGTTATTCAGCCGTTAGAGTGAGGTTAAAGATGATGCGACAAGTGGCGATCGATCTCGAAGGTACTGCACTGCAGTCTTGCATTTGAAGGTACCGCATATGCAATCATGCTTCTCATGAAGGTCTTGCATCTCCACAGTCACTGCTTCCCAAGCCCCGAGGTTCAAGAAGAAGTTGTAAGATCACCTTCTTCATCTCCACAACGATCATTCTCGCTTCTCAATCGAGGAACATTCACAAATTCAAGGTGATGATTCACATACTATACCTCGTGAAGGTTTATCTTTGGATAATTATGCTTTGACAAGGGAGATAGTTAAGTTGCAAAAGACTACTAAGGTTCAAGCCAAGCGGATAAAGAAATTGAAGTTGAAATTTAGAAGGCTAAAACTTTTGTCGGCCTTTGATTAAAGAATTTAGATCCGGGTCAAATCAAAGAAGAAAGCACAAAAGCAGTCCAACACAAGTAAACATCAAAGGTTCATACACCATCTTACATCAACTTGGGAGGAATTTAGAAGAATGTAAATTGAAAGAAGATATGGTTAAAGAGAATGAACACGAAAGTTCTAAAAGTCCAAGAAAAGATCATTCAAGATCTTGATGAGCAAGTTCAAGTTCAAAAATCTGCGATGATCAAGGTCTTGAACAACAAAGTCTTGGTTTTCATGATACTTTCGGACAAGAGGTAATAACTACAAGAGTATTAGACTTTGATGAGGAAGTCGGTCCTTCAACAACTATACATGAAGAAGTTGTTGGTCCCTCAACTGCTTTTCAAGAGAGGAAGCTATTCTCAAACCTATTCATTCTGCAAGTGATGATGAGTTCATTGCTACAATTTTAGGAGATTTATCACAACCAAGAGGAGGAGTTACTATTCAAGAAGTACAAGAAGAAGAACAACAAAGAACTTCTCAACTCGCAATTGATCCTAAGGATAAAGGAAAGGGTGTTCGTTAAAACTAAGAAGAAAAACCTAACTTTGGCGTAAATTAGAGCAATTGAAGTTGCTAGGAATGAAGTCATGACTAGAAAGATTCAAGCAGAGTTAAATGCTAAAGATAGAGAAGCTCGAAGCTCAAGAAGCTCGTAATAGAAGCGACTAAAAGGTCCAAGATGAATTGGATGTCAAACTGCTGAACCATTACAATACATGTTCTGTTAGATTTATGCCAAGAAGACTTAATAAATCTAAAGACGTAAATGCTATGATGGCTTATCTTAAAAGTCAAGGGTATAAAGGATTGCGAAGTTTAATTATTTTGAGATGAAAAGATTGTATGATGTCGCTAGGGAGGATTATAAGAAGGATGTTGCAGCATCAAAGATTTTAGAGAAGAAGCTACTTGGACCAAGTCGAAAGAAATAAGAGTTTGAAAAGAAAAGGAAAACGGAAGTTCTGAGATGTTCGGTTCTCAAAGAAAGAAAAAGTTGAATTAAGATTTGAAACTAATGATGCATTAAGAAATTATCTCAGAGTGGTAGATTTTGATTACTCAAAAGAAGATGATGACATGAAGATGAACATATCAAAGATTAGTGCTTTTGAAGTTGTGAAATCCAAAGATGGAGATTATATGATTTTTCATAAGGAAGATGAAAGCTTCAAAGTTTTCAATAGGCTATGGGACTTATTGCACATTATAGATAGAGTAGATTTATTCTATTTATATCATGTGGTGAAAGCTTACTTTGAACATAATCCATTAGAAGGGATTGGTTTAGTTTACATGGTGATCTCATAGCTGTATGGGAAACCAAGAGGAGAGCATCGATGATATTTTGAAGAATCAAGAAAGTTGGGAAATTGTTTGTTGGAGATTCTTTGAAGAACTGGAGTTCGATTTTTAGAGTGGAAAATGGAACAATGATACACATGTTTGCAGAAGAAGATACCCTCTCACAGTTGAGCTCATGAGAAGAATGCTAGAGCATGGAATGGAAGTAGAAGAGGATAATGAAAATGCTTGCATGGTTATCAACTTGTTTATCAACTGGACTACCATTCTTGAAGATGATGAATAAACCGGTATGAAACTTAATTGAATAAATTATTTTTGATAAATCAAGACTTTATTCAAAGTATCACGATCAAACAAGATTTTAATCAAAGTATCGCTTTGCGCTTTTTAAACCGTTAAGTGATTTTTGAATGAAACCTTTTGTTAAGTAACAAATTTTTGAAACAAAGGTTAAGTGAAATAAATGGATTTTGAGATGGTAATAATAGGTCATCAATCCACCATGGTTACAAAAGGATTGACTAATCCATGAGCAAACGACTACGGTAAAGATATATCAAATCCGCTTTTAGTTAACAACTTGCTAATAAGTTGGATGGTATTCAACTCACCATATCGCTTAATGTGAAGAGTTGGCTAGCCCACAAGAAAATGGCTTGTGGTAAAGGTCGTGGAAAAACCATTATTGGTAATTAGTTCACCATTAGATAGAAGAACTAACTAGTCCGAAGGGTACGACTTTTGGTAAAGACAAATCAAATCTGTTGATAGTCGATGATTTGCTAAAAATCATATGGTTATCAATGTACCATGGTCTTACACACCAAAACATTTGGCTACTCCGGAGATAATGGCTTTGGTAAAGAGATCTAAATCCATTAAGTTTTCAATGATTCACCTATCACGGGAGTTAACACACATGGAAGTGATGAGAATAGTATGCAACTTTAATCGAATTAATGTACAAATTGTCATATATTGTTGTGTTCTTTGAAAAGATGGAGTTCTTTGGATCTTTCTTTGTGAAAGAAAAATTCTAGAGATACTTTGACAAGCCTGGATGATCTGAGATACAATCCAAAGTCTAAGAAACAATTCTTAAAGATGAAGATGTTAAAGATATATTCACAAAGGAACTTGAAGTCACAAGTAGAATTCAAGTTAGGGAGGATTGTTAGGATCCAAAGTCTTGAAGATATGAAAATGAAGATATGAAAATCTTGTTCGCAAATCTTGGAAGAAGTCAAAGAGTCAAAGATGCTAAAGACAAAGTATATTGCACTATGAAGTCAAATCTGCAAGAACAAAAGAAGTTATATTCGTTTATGGAAAGTATTGAAACTCTAGAATAGTCTATGTTTAGATTACTTGTCGTACAAGGATACAAATTGTAAACCGACTAGGATATCCTTGAGCCTATAAAAGGACTCCTAGATTGGCCTTTAGAAAGAGTTTATGAGTTTTAGAGCAATTCAAGTTATTTAGTGTTTTAGAGAAGTTCGATAATCTTAGAGTTGTTTAGAGTATCCGCATAATAAGCGATTTAGAGTTTATAATAAAGTTATTCTTCTTAGCTTTGTTAAGTAAAGCGTACTTGATAAAGATTGCTCGGTGTTTCTTTGTTAATAAAGGATTTATCCAAGGTTATTAAACCTTAACAAGCTAGTTTAAGTTAGTTTGATTAAAGTATATCGATCCAACAAAGAGCCATGCTTTGATCACTCATCTTTCATGTTCTTGGATTTCTAGTGGTTTTCATAAGGTTTTTGAGCTTGAATGATTTTAGAGTAGTTTTCATCATTTGGATCATTTTTAGTGTTAAAGTTTGGATTTTGATTGTACTTTTGTGTTTAGAATCATTATAAGTGTTTAGGTTTTGATTTGGAAGGCTTGAATTGGTTGGGTTGTTTTTGGATTGAAAAGTGATGTTTTTTGAATGTTTATTGGATGCGAGTTGAGACACGTTATGCTTTTCTTGGATGCGAGTTGTGGTTATTTTCATCAATGCGAGTTGAGCCTAAGCTATCTAAGCGAGTTGTAGCGATTTAAGCGAGTTGACAGTTTTGATCGCGACTTGTCCGATTCAACGTATCTAATGCGAGTTGAGCCTAAGCGAGTTGCCTAAGCGAGTTGTGAGCCTAAGCGAGTTGCCTATGCGAGTTGTGTTTTATGCGACTTGTCTATTAAGCGAGTTGTCTGTTTATGCGAGTTGTGTTTCATGCGACTTGTCTATTAAGCGAGTTGTCATCAAAGCGAGTTGACTGGGGTGCGAGTTGTCTTGGGTGCGAGTTGTCTTGGGGTCGTTTTGTTGATTTTTCCGACAAAACTTCAAACGGCCATAACTTTTGAACCGTAACTCCGTTTTCAGCGTTCTACCCATCAAAACGACCGTGAGAACGAGGAGAATGGCACGCCGAATGAAATAAAGTTTATTCGGGTCAACCTTCGAGGCCTAAATCCGCTCCGAACAGAAGTTATTGAGGTTTTTATGTTTTTAGACCTAAATTTCTCCGTAAAAACGGGCATAAACCAATCCAAATCTCAACCAAACAACATCTCTTGCTAATCCTACAAACAATCATATGTCCTAACACACAATTGTCTATCATTGTGTCGTCCATCAATCATCTTAACACATTCCATTGGTCATTGCTTAACGGTTTGGTCTTGATTTTAGTAAAATCCGCGAAGATTCTATTTCTCGGTTTAAATCACAGACTTGTAAAATCCGTGTACACATCAACATCATGTCTTACACTCGATTTCGTGATTTTGAAGTACTTAAATTGTATGATGTTGTGGACAACAATGATAATATATGCTATATTGAACGGTTAAAGATGATTGAATCAATCAATGAGGATTTGAGTTCTTCATGTTCGAGTCCAATGAGAAAGATTTGCACCTGTTCAGGCTACAGAATGCCATGCAAAAGGAAAGCAACATTGAACCTTATCAACAACTTCACTCTCACCTCATGTTACTTCTACCCACAACAATGGAACGAACATGTATTGCCCTCTTCCGTCAGGACTTATCCACATTAACAGGAACTTTGCTGTTAAACCTAGAGCAATTGGAGCTACAACTTGACAAAGAGAAGGTTCAAAAGGATAGTTCCAGTGTTGCACTTCAAGTGATCTACAAACATTTTCAGTCATTCATTAGAAGGGAATTCACATCAGATTATGATCAAGACATGACTGAAATGTCTTTCAAGAGACACACTGGAATGGAAATTTGCGTGTTCATAGAGACACTTATCCATCTCATGGATAATGTGGAGAAGTATATTGAGGAAGTTACTCAGAAAGATGAAAAAATGGATGAGAGTCAGTGCAATTGAGAGAAAGTTGTGATGAGTTGGGTAATGTATCGGTTGAAGAATCGGGTGTTCTTGAATGCGAATGTCGAGACAACAAAGAATGATGTAACCGTTGCTCAAGTAACTCTAACACACAAGAAGTGGATGTTGTGATCGAAAGGTGAATGAATGTCGGGTACAATCAATAAATTGTAGTGTTGAGACCAAGTAAGGCATCGGATGATGGATCGATTGACACTTGAATACTGAGGCTCGAGATAGATAAGCTTGAAACAACCAAGAGTTCGGTGACTCTTGTTACACATGATGTGGATGCAAATATCGGACCGACAAATGAACAGTGTCATGTGATGAGGTACCTTAACTGTTCAACATAGTGCATCCGCTAATGTACCTAAACAAACCGATCTTAATCTTGAACATGATTCGATAAATGTTCCTTGGTTGAGGTGAGACTAATAAATTCAAAACAAATGATATGGTTGATAAAAGGCTTTTGATGAACTTTCAAACAAATTCTCAAAACTTGAAAAACATTGCATTTCTCTTGAAATTGCAATACAAAGAAAGGAGGAAAGTTTTCAAACTAAGAAACCATGTCAAAATCCAGAATTTCGTGAATTTTTTGAAATAAACGATTTAAAAGCTCAGCTTCAAGCCAAAAACTCGACTATCAACAATTTGAAGAAACATATTTCTGGTATGCATGTGAAAAGTAATTTGGTTACAAGTAATTCTGATGTTAATGCTATTTATGATATTCAAATGAGAAATGATGAATTAGCGGTTTGTGTGGCCAAATTACTAAAGGAAAATGAGTCTTTGAGAAAGCATCACATAGAACTAAGTGACTCTGTCAAAGAAGCTAGAACTAAGTCAATGGAACAAACAAATTCTTTGATAGCAAAAATTGATGAACTCAAAGCTCAACTTCAGGAAAAGAGTTTCGCTATTGTTGCCTTAAAAAATGAGCTTAGGAAAACTGTAGGGAAAAGTGTGAACACTAAGTTTACAAAACCATCAACCTTGGGGAAGCCAGTTTCTCATCCCACTAGAGACCGGTCCATTGTTAGGCAGCCTACTGCATTTATATCTGAAAGAACAAAATCTTTGAAGACAAGGCTTGCCTCCCAAGTTGATGCGATACAAGTTTTGTCAAAACCAGTCACTTCACCTAAGTTACCTAAGAATAATGCTTCTAGCTCCGTTAACCCTCAACAAGTAGCTACTTCTACTCCCAGCACCTGTAGGAATAGTTCGAAAACAGTGTCAAAACCAAGCATTAAAACCCATAATTCATATGATATGAATGACTTGTGGAAGAACTATTATCTAGAAGAAGCTAGGAAAAGGCCTGATTCGAAAAGACGGAATTTTAGGTGCAAGACCTAGGGTGATGCATTCCACGAGATTTCAAGGCACTGCTAGTAGTAGTAAACCATTACCTAGGAACACTCAAAAGACTAGGGGTTGGCTTGCATCTAAGAGTAGTTATATGAAGAAGAATGCTAAGCATGTAGAAAATGAAACTAGAAATTCTGAGTCTTTTCCGAATAAGAAACATTTTCCTAATTCACATGCTAAGGTACAATCCACTAAGGCTACTAACATGGCTAAGGTTCAACATGTTATGAAGCAAAACAAACCTAAAACTTCACCTAGATGGATCCCAACTGCTAAATCTTTGGAGTCTAGGAATAACGATAAGTCTTCCACTGTGCATAAGAATATCAACAATCCTAGACCTTGCCATAAGTGGATACCGTCTGGTAGAATGTTTAAGGATGTTGGACTTAGGTGGATACCTACCGGAAAACTGTTTTCTGATGGCAAAATCAAGGTTGACCGTGAAACCCCAAAGGGTTTGGATACTAATGTCACTAACCAATATATATGCAATCAAGCTTGTAATGTTAGTGCATGTAGTCCTTACTCGATTGCGAGATACTTGATCCTTCACTACATGGATGGCTTAAAGTATGGATAACAAATGGATTGATATCTCATAACTCACGGGTTCAAGTAACTCAACCTTGATATTCAATCGGCTATGACGTCATTCACATCGATTCAGCCTCGTTCTTCAACACTATGGCGTCTGCAGATAACACTTCAGGTCCCGTTCCTCAAAGAAAAGAAAAGTGTACGCTTCAGTGCGCTTTATCTTCGTAAGAAGAGAAATCTTCATGTTTATGACCATTCTCATCGACATTCTTCATCAACAAGCTTCATGTTTTTCCATGCTCATTCAATCCTCAAGTGGATCTCGCTCATTGGTGTATATTCTTATTCACTTGCTCAATCAAAATGGCAAACTTCATTTGCAATTTTGAGGGGAGAAGAGTGAATATACTACATGTTGATGGATGCTTGAGTTATGGTCATACGACTCTCCAACGCCTAATGTCTTCACTCACTAAGGATAAATGGGATTTACTATTTGGGATTCATTGTTTTCAAGATATGTTTGATGAGTACTTCCAACCTCCAACGAATGTTGATCATCCAGATTTCAAGCTCATGCTCCGGTTCCACCGACTCAACTGGTTCACCATCTAAGAAGTACAACTCGAATTCTCAAGAAACCTTATCTCCGTTATTCCTCAAGGCGTTGATAATGACTATCATGATATTGTAGTTGCACTATTGAATAATGATCCGCTCTTTGGTATTCCTTTGCCAAATCTTCACGGATTATTGTTCATGAATAATGATCCGCTCTTTGGTATTCCTTTGCCAAATCTTCACGGATTATTGTTCCTCTCAATGTGCACGCTATAAATCAACCACATGAACATTAAGGAAAATGACTACCTCATCCGCTCGAAGACATTATTGGTGAATCTTCCAGATCAGTCTCTACATGTATACCTTTAGGAAGAATGCATTGATGTTGAGGAATCATTTGTTCCGGTTCATTCAGTGGGTCAATGTACATCCGATTGTATGTTTATTCACGTGTTGGGCATTTGACACAAGTTGATTACTTGAGTTAATCATTTATCACTTATTTGAGATTGAAGTTGACTTTCACAAAGGCGTGTTCTTATTTGATAACTTGCTCGGGCTTAAGAATTTGAGTTGAAGACTTGGTTTATCTAGTTACCAAGATCGGGATGGATGGTTGGATAGGAGTTACGTTGTTTTAGTCACATGCAGATGACGATGTGGATAATCTCAAGAGGTGTTAATGTCTCATACTTTGTTTGAGTAGTGAGTACTTAGAGATTTGCTTGAAGCATAGATTCTCGACACCGTTCTTCCATCATTAAGTGCAAGCTTAAGATACAAATGCGGGAATTCGACTTCGTTTCAAGTTTGGTATATCGGGTTTTCTTCATTAGTGGTCACTTCAAATTGTCTACATATGGGTTGATAAAGATAGTCGAGAGAGTTTCAGAGTAGTTGATTCTCACGAGATTCATTGAGCTAATTGTTTGTTCTTCTCTATTTCAAGAGTATTTGGCATGTATAATGTGTTCTTGATTACGAGGTATCAAAACCAACAAGGGGAAGGAGATATACATCTAAACACACAATGAGTACACGTGATGAACTTAATACTTCTTCTCTATTGAAGTAATCCCGGAAAGACAAATGTCATAACCGCAGAGAAACTCGGTGTTTAACTCGTAGCCTTTGGTGTGTTATTCCAACTATTTGGGGAAGGATGTATTATTCCAACTATTTGGGGAAGGATATATTATTCCAACTATTTGGGGAAGGATGCATTATTCCAACCATTTGGGGAAGTGGTCTCGGATACTTTTGGTATGTGTTAACTCGACTTTCGGTGAGGAAGAAATATGAGAAGAATATGTGAGCGTGAGATGATATTGCTTATCGACATCTTCTATATGATTTATGGTAGTGCTTCCGGTTATTGCTTCATGTACACAATGCAATGATGATTCCGATGAGATCGCAACCATCGGGAGAGATATGTGTACATCAAGGATGCACAACATGTTCACTTGATCGAGCTAATTCGCTTATTCGGAGTTCACATCCGTAGAGATGATTAGTGACTCAACATGTTACATTGATGTCATCGTCTCTACTCTTGTTGGGTACATGTGTACATTATGGACTGATTGGTTATATGTTAGATAACTGAAATGCATTTGGTGAAATGAAGATGTTGATATATTGTTCTCCCGAATAGACAACCGCTCAAACTCGAAGAGTAATGTGTACATCGAGGACGCACAACAGGATCATGTGATCAGGCTTAATCATTTATTTCGGGTTTGATAATCGCAGAAATGATCCGTGTTAAATTGTTAATTTGTTGTTATCGTCTTCTTCGAGTTCTTGAGCTTCATACAATTAGTCTGTTTGCTTCACTTCTTCTTCTTGAGGGAAATGGTCTTTTTATGAGGATTGTCGGTTTGGGGAAGGCGCCAAAGATTCACTTTAAGAAGGCTCAAGTTCTTGCGACGATTCAAGAGCCTCGAATGCTTTGGTGGTGAAAGTTTAAGAGATGATGACTTCTATCTTCTACAAAGTGTTGAACGATTTCCTTATCTCGGTACTCGTATCATCATCTTCTTAAACTATTTCTCTATCTTTGTAAATAATTTTATCAAAACCAAAATACAAAATATAAAACCAACAAAAGAAAATAGAAAAATATAAAACCAACAAAATCCATAAAAATCGAAAATTTGAAAAATAAAAAAAAATTGTTTTCTCAAGACATGTCTTCGGTATCGATAACATCTACGGTCTTAGAAATGTCATTCAATAATGGCACGGGACTTTAGATGAAGTTCGAGCAGAGGTGTAAATATTTTTTTCAAAACATGTCTCAAAATATGGCTTGCGATTACTTGTTACTTTGATCATTGTAACCCGTGCTTAAACCATGGTTTGCTATTATTTTGAGATAGCAACCCGCTTTTTCAAGAAAGGAAAGTGTTGCGCTAAACCAATTTTCAAAAATTTCGTGCACTTATCCTAAAACAAAATGAGGAAAGTATGTCAAGGATCATTGTTCCTACTCAAATATTTTTCCTTCTAAAATTCTTGAAAAAAATATTTGTTTTTCAAAATGGTGGTAAATGAGTTGCTTGAAAATCAATCGATTCGAGTTTTCATAAATTTGAAAACTCAATCAATGACTTCAACACTTTTAAACTTTTCAAAAAATGAGTCATTGATTGAGGGGAGAATGTTTTCAAATTTATATCATCTATCGAGCTTATCTAATTATCCTATATGCTTAAATGTAAAATGATGTTAACCTACGTTGAAGGACTAGGTGCCTAGGATATGATTGTTAGGATTAGATGATTAGAGTTTGATAAACACATTATTCCCATGCCTTTATATGATCCGATTGATATGTTGAATTGACTTTTATTAGTCGATTGTTGTTTGGGTGTTGTCGACCACCATATATCTGTTTGTGTTCACTAACGTATGCGAGATACATGGTTTATAAGAATGTTCCCGATCCGGATCCCACAAATGAAGATGATTGGATGCCGAAAGGAAAGGGTAACTATATCTTGGGTTGACAAATGAAGAAACGAGCTTAATTTGATCTCTATGGAGAGTTGGCATGAAAAATGCAACGTAAGAGGTCTCACCGCATCGCAGATGGTTTTCTTTCATCACGGAGCTTAATTTGACCCTGGCTGAAAAATGCAACGAAGAACAGAACAAAAACAACAACAAAATTCTCAACCACCTAACGTATCTTTGTGCGGGACAAGTAGTGTGATGATACCATTTTTAAACAATTTTGAATAATATTGTTTTGAAAATGGAAAATATTGTTTTGAAAATAAATTGGACTTAATTTTGAAAATCACCGGACTTCATTTTATCAAAACTTAAGTCACTCAATCATCGACTACGGTCATCGATTGAGGGGAGAGTGATTTAAAATAAAATATTTTCAAACGATATTTCTTCATAAAAGTCCGTTTGTACAAAATAAGTGGTGATCTAAAGATTTAATGTTATGTCATGGTATGATTTTCTTTAAAACTCAAAGATCTTTCAAAATGAAATTTTTTTCGTTCTTGTTTGATTGTGAAATTGTTTTATTTTACTTAAAGATCTCTTAAAACTATCATACCGACACTAACAATCTTTAATGTCTAAAATTGGTCCTTATCATCATTTTTCAAAATTAAATCTTGCCACGTCTTTCCCAAAATTTTCTAAATGATTTAAATCAATTGGGATCCAAAATCTCAATTGGTTTGAAATTTTGATCGGGGAGAGATCGTGATTTAAATCTCAAATCGGTTTTAAAGGGTGATTGTTTCAAAAGCACTCCTTCCTTCATGTGCCAAACGATTTGAAATACATAATGCACATGATTGTGGAGGAGCATTTAACCAAAAACCGAAGAGTATTTAAACAAGGCACATTTTCTCCCATGTTTTCTAAACCTTATTAAATCACTTGGGATCCAAAATCTCAAAGGGTTTGATATTTTGATCGGGGAGAATTTGTGATTTAATAATGAAATTTGATAAAAGATGATCATTTTGATTCAAAGTGTGCAGTTCTCTCCCATATGTGCTAAACGCTTTCGAATCTCGAAGCACATATTGAGGGGAGCATTTCAAAAGAAAATAAACTTTCAAGGTACAAAGATTTCTATGTTTCAACATAAAGTACCTTGATTGATTTTCTAATGGTTTCTTAATGGATTTTGTGATCGTGGAAGTACTTCAAAGAACTCTTTCCTCTATGTGATAAAATGATTTCAAATATCCAACGCACATATTGAGGGGGAGAATTTACCAAAGAAAATCAAATGGCTTTTTCTATGGAAATTGTGATCAAGAAATTATTTCAAAGAACTCTTGCCTCCATGTGCTAAACAATTTCAAAATCATATGCACATGTTGAGGGGGAGCATTTCTAAATGATCAAAACAATTAAGGTACAAAATGCTTTGATATTATATCACAAGTACCTTGATTGATTTTCCAAATGATTTTTCAATTGGTTTCAAGAAGGAAAGAACAATACCAAAAGACCGACCAATTTACTTTATGCATGGTGTTATAAGGATGGTTAGGTTAGGTATTCGTTCCCACGATCCCGCCAGAGCCGGAGGGATCTACCCAGGGACAATCCACTAGATAGTGTAGAGTCCTTAGGTATGATGAAAAAGGAGAAAAATGAGAATATGGGAAGAGTGCGGACTGAGATAGAGCTAGAACTGGAATAAACCCAACAAGGTTCTAGTTATGAAGTCTCGGTAAGCTTGAAGGGTTGAAGAATGAAAAGAATTGAATGTGAAAAGGGTGAAAAGAAATAGCCCTCCATAATTCAACCTTAGGGCGTAAAACGGGTTCAATACATATGCTACTTGGTGGTTACTAAGGTAACACCGGTATTGAAGACAAGACGTCATGGACCCAAGTGACGACCGCACCTAACTTCCCAAGCTACTCAAGTTCCTCTTAAAAGGACTTGTTTCATTCTCACGGGGAACCTACATAATCTATCGACTTTCTCTTAGAGATTGTTGATATTGAAGAAGGAGACCCTCTCCCTAGTCTCCGGCATAGGAACCAAATGTGCACTATTGAGTCTAGAGCCAAGAGATCATCCACAATATCTCATTAGGACACAAAATTAATGAAGACTTGTTGTTTCACACAATGTGGAAAGTAAGTATATATTGAGAGTCCTACGCATTATCCTTGTGGTATTGCCAGAACATCCGAGTGATATGTAAAAATATTCACGATGAAGATGGAAATCCTTCTAGAGCCAACATCAAACAAGCTCTTGGTGGGTGACATGTGAGATCTTTTCTAAAGATCAAGCTTGTGACAACCGGATAGAAACAATGGGGCGATTCATTCTTGAATCAACCTTGGTCCAGAAATGAATTGACGAATACTTTTGGAAAACCGTTCGATGTGCAAATCTTCTTTCTCTAGCACATCGAATGTGTATTCATGTTTTCAAACACAAAAGTATCTCGATTGAAAAATACTTTTGGAAAACCGTTCGATGTGCAAATCTCTTCTTTCTCTAGCACATCGAATGTGTATTCTTTTCAAATACAAAAGTATTTTTGATTGAAAATTGATCTTTCTCATAAAACCTTCGTCGTATTGCAAAACTCTTTCTTCAAGCAATACGCGATTGTTTTCAAATCAATTTTCATCAATCGGTGAATCTCAATTATTTGGTTCACTCACTCCGTGTTGTCTTCTTTGAGACGTTCGGTTTGAGAACGGCTAGAACATTGCGAAACCCCGTCAAGGAGATTCTTGAATTATACCGATCACAGCGGTACTTGTATCGATCAACGGGAACCGTGGGTTCGTGTACCTCAATTCAACGAAGTGATCAAAGACACTTTCGTGTGTTTTATTGCTAACTGTTGTTTGCGGTACATTTGGACGGTTGCGGTGATCGAATTGAGAAGTCAATTCAAAGCCGCATGCTCACAACATCCACACTTAATTGAAGAAATCATGACAAGTGCATATCTACATAACACGGCTCGATATTTTTATACTATGCTTCGCTACTGTACTGCGCAAATATCATGAACCAATAAAGCTTCCGCTACTCGATGGAAAGATGTCATGATCCAAAAGTGTGAGCATGTCGGTCCAAAAGTCACAACATCACATGATGGCAACACAACAAAGGGTGATCCGAGATTTATTGTGGTGATGATCTCAAAGAAAGCTTGAAGATCATCAAGATGTGGATCGATCAAAGACCTCCACTAAAAGTACAAAGCTAATCGGACTTTGAAGAGTCACTACTAAAGCACAAAGATTGCGGAATTGAAGAATTGAAGTCTACGAGCTCAAGAATAAAGTCAAAAATAGAATGCTAGGATTCAAAATGTAAATCATGGGGTGACCTCCTTAGGGGAGATTGTTAGGAATTGGAAATTCCATAGTGAAGTGTCGGTCACCCCAACTATAGTCTAGCATATGTTAGCTCGTAGACATATCGTTATTTTAGTAGTTTATTAGTTAGTTATTAGTTTAGTTTAGCTTAGAGTAACACCGTGGAGGAAGGACGGGTCTTTACCATCTGTATGCACGATCCACTCTCTATACTATCCAAGGAGGACGTGTAGTATGTAACTATAAATACCTCTACCTCCCAAGGTAGAGGTTGGACCTTCACTCAATCTAACCTTCTTTCTTTTGTTTACTTTCTCTCTAGAAAGGCTCCCATCTTCCACTTTCTCTCTAAACTCTTGCATAATTCGACCATATACTTGTATTGATGAAAATGTTATGTGTTTATGAAAACCAATTTCACACAACTCATGGAAAAACTCCATATGAACTTGTCCATAATCGAAAACCCGATCTATCCTTTCTTCGTGTTTTGGTGCTTTGTGTTATCCAACTAATGAGGGTCAAGATTTAGGTAAACCGAAAGCTAAAGCGGACATTGGAATGTTTGTAGGATATGCACCAAAGTAAAAGGATACCGTATCTACAACAAAAGAACCCGAAATATCATGGAAACAATTCACGTTATGTTCGATAAGTCGACCGGCAAATGGCTCTGGACAATCCAGCCTCGGACCCGCACCTCAATTTCAATCAAGTAGTCCCATCGGTTCCTCTCTTGTACAAAATACCTCTCCAAAGAATTTCATATGTACCCCTTGAAGATGATTTGAAGAAATTATTTGATCCAATGTTTGATGAACACTTTGAGCTCACTGCTAATAATCGATCTAATCCAACCACGGAGGTTGTTCCTAACCCATCAACGTAGTTAACTCATCGATTTCTATGTCACTGAGTCAAGAAGCGCCTACTGCAGATCTCTCATCCTCATCATCAAATCCTCAATCATCAAGTGTACATCATGAAAATGTGTCTGGCACCTATGATGGTGATAACCCCTTTGCTACTCCGAAGATGCTCCTTTGAGAACATATTTGCTCCTCGAATCATCATCGAACCATCTTCATCGGGGAAAGCGAATCGCTACTTCGGTTCCTCAACAACAACCACACAAACACCTTAGAAAATGGACACATGACCATCCATTGGACAACATCATTGGAAACCCTCTCGTCCGGTATCCACTCGTAAACAACTTGCAGCGATGCCTTATGGTGCTTCTTCAACTCCGTACTATCTAAGATCGAACCAAAAGGCGTTAAAACTGCCATGAATGAAGACAGTTGGTTCAATGCCATGCAAGAAGAAATTCATGAGTTCGATCGATTGGATGTATGGGAATTAGTACCTGCTCTTGACTGTGCTATGATCATTGATCTAAAGTGGATCTTCAAAGTAAAACTTGATGAGCATGGTGATGTTTTAAAAAACAAGGCTCGATTGGTTGCAAAAGGATACCGTCAAGAGAAGGTATTGACTTTGAAGAATCATTTGCTCGGTTATACGTATTAAGGCAATCGTAATCTTCACGGCTAATCTGCAAGTAAGAACATGGTAGTCTATCGATAGATGTAAAGACGGATTTTCTTAACGGAGATCTTAAGGAAGTTGTATCGTCGACCAACTGAAGGTTTTGTGAATCCGAACATCCTACTCATGTTTATCGCTTGAAGAAGGCCCTTTACGGTTTGAAGCAAGCTCCAGGGCATGGTATGATACGCTTTCAAGGTTTCTTCTATCTTCGGATTGACAAAGGAGCAGTTGATCCGACATTGTTCACCGAAAGTCGGAAAACACTTAATTCACGTTCAAATCTATGTTGATGATATTATTTTGCCTCGATCGACCCCAATGAATGTGACTGTTTTCTAAGGAGATGGGCTCCAAATTTCAAATGTCAATGATGGGACAAATGTCATTTTCTTGGGATTACAAATTTCACAAAGTCCGGAGGCATTTTTATCAATCAATCTAAATATGCTAATGAAATTTCTGAAATTTGGATTTGATTCTTGTGACCGCTGACACTCCCATGGTGGAGCGCACCAAAGTGGATGAGGACCACTCAAGGATAATGGTTGATCAAACGAAATATCGTAGTATGATTGGATCCACGATGTACCTCACCACCCGATGGGCTGATATTCGTTGTATGCATGTGTGCTAGATACCGAGCTAAGCCTACCAAAAGCACCTTGAAGCGGTTAAGCGGGTCTTCGGTACCTCAAGGAACCATTAACATGGGTCTTTGGTATCCGAAGGACACCGTATGTCACTAATAGCCTATGCAGATCTCGACCATGCGGTGTCAAGATACACGTAGAAGCACGTCGGGAGGTGCTCGGTTTTGGGTGATAAACTTGTGAGTCGGTCTTCATAGAAACAAATGAGCACTTCAATATCCTCTACAGAGGTGAATACATAGCCATGTCATCGTGTTGTGCTCAATTCTTATGGATGAGATCACAATTATCGACTATGGCTTTGAATTTAACAAAATCCTCCGCATCTTGTGATAACAAAGTGCAATTGCTCTCTCCGCAACAATGTTCAACACTCTAGAGCAAAGCACATTGACATTCGACATCACTTCATCGGGGAACAAGTTGAAAGAGGTATGGTTGAGTTATACTGTAAGAACCGAATATCGGTTATGAGACATCTTCACCAAAGCTCTTCCTAGAGAACGTTTTGAGTTTATTCTTCCAGGACTTGCTTGAAAAGCCTTCAACCGAAACACTCAAACGTCTTCGAAGGAAGATGAGGAGTAACTGGTGCTTGTCTCTATCTATTCCTTGTACATATCTTTTTAAAAACAAAATACAAAATTATAAAACCAACAAAAAGAAAATAGAAAATTATAAAACTTTCAAAAATCCATAAAAATCAGAAAATCTTGAAAATTTCAAAAAAAAATTGTCATTTTGTCATATTGTTCCTGGTTCGATAACATCTACAGACTTTGAGTTGTCGCTCAAAGAATGGCACGGGTCTCTAGATGAAGTTCGAATTAAAAAAAAAACTGAGATGGAGAAAAATGGTGGTTTATTGTCATTTCAGGCAGTAACCCATATTTCAAAAGAAAGAACAGAGTCATGCTTATTCTAATTTTTCAAATCTCATGCTCTGATTCTTTTCACAAATATTTTTCCTTCTAATTCTTCTGAAAAATATTTGTTATCTAATGAAAACTAAATAGCTTTGAAAAATGACTCGGACTCAATTTTTGAAAATCATTTGGACTCGACATTTTGTCAAAATCTCTATCTCTCAATCAACAACTTATGTCATTGATTGAGGGGGAGAATGATTTCAATTAAATCAAAAGGTTACTTGTCAAACAATTGGTTCAGACCAAGGCTAATGTCATGTTTTCAAAAAATACTCAAGCATGTTTAATCGTTGGAGTTTAAAAGTCTCATATTTGATCCTTATCGGTTAAATGTTTTCTTAAGCAAGTCACAATTCTCCTCAAAAGCTTTCAAAAAGACAATTTAAATCTATAAAGATCACAAATCTTAAATGACTTGAAAATTGTGATCGGGGGAGAATTTGTGATTTAAATTGGATTTAAACTGATAATTCGACAAATGGTTTGTAAGTGATTAGCTAGCTCTCCTCCCTACATGTGCCAAACGATTTCAAATTTTTCATGCACATATTAAGGGGGAGCATCTGTAACAAACCAAAAAGGATTGAAACGTGATTGATTTGTCTCTATATGCAGGTTTTCCCTAATATGTGCAAAACACTTTCGAATCTCGATGCACATATTGAGGGGGAGCAATTTTTTTTTGAAAGCCACATCCTTTCCCAAAATTACCTTCAGCAAAGTATTTAATAATACTAATTTTGATCGTGAAAGTGATGTCGCTAGTTTTAGATTTTTTTTTTTTTTTACAGGTTCCGACTCGACATTGCGAACCGACTAATCCCAGGCCACTACCCTTTTGGATAGCCGGAGTCATCGCAGTGAACCTCCGTGGCCACATGGGGATTAATTTTCTCCCAAGGTTTGAACACAGGACCTCCAGGACTTTAACCACTTTAGGAGACCAAATCCAAACCATTGGGACTTTAACCACTTTAGAAAATGTTAATCAAAGAAGTTAATTCTTCCTCTTGCCTCCATGTGCCAAAACGATTTCAAACATGCGATGCACATGTTGAGGGGAGCTTTTACGAAATATCAAAAACAATTCGGTACAAAATGCTTTGATCATAGATCACAAGTACACAGGTTGATTATTCAAATGGTTTTCAATTGGTTTCAATGGCAAAAGAACAATACCAAAAGACCGACCAAAATTTATTTTATGCATGGAGATAAAAGGATGGTTAGGTTAGGTATTCGTTTCCACGATCCCGCTTGAGCCGGAGGAATCTACCCAATGACAATCCACTAGTTAGTGTAGAAGTCCTTAGGTATGATGTAAGCAGGAGAAAAGTGAGGATAAAGGAAGAGTGACGACGAGATAGAGCTAGAATTGGAATAAACCCAACAAGGTTCTAGTTATGACGTCTCGGTAAGCTTGAAGGGTTGAAGAATGAAAAGAAATGAAATAAGAAAAGGGTGAAAAGAAATAGCCTCCATTTATTCAACCTTAGGGCGTAAACCGGGTTCAATTCATATACTCTTGGTGGTTACCAAGGTAACACCGGTATTGAAGACAAGACGTCATGGACCCAAAGGACGACTCGCACTAAAACTTCCCAAACTACTCAAGTTCTCTTAAAAGGACTTGTTTCATTCTCACGGGGAACCGACATCATCTATCGACTTTCTTTTAGAGATTGTTGATATTGAAGTAGGAGACCTTCTCCCTAGTCTCCGGCATAAGAACCAAATATGCACTATTGAGTCTAGAGCCACGAGATCATCAATAAATCTCATTAGAACACATTATTCTTGAAGACTTGTTGTTTCACACAATGTGGAAAGTAAGAATATATCTTAAGAGTCCTACGCATTATCCTTGTGGTATTGCCAGAACATCTGAATGATATGTTCACATATTCACAATGAAGATGGAAAACCTTCAGAGTCAACATCAAACAAGCTCTTGGTAGGTAACATGTGAGATCTATCCAATAGATCAAACTTGTGACAACCGGATAGAACGATGGGGCGATTCAATATTGAATCAACCTTGGTCCATGAAATGGATTGACGGATACCTTTGAAAAACCGGTTGTTGTGCATAAAATTCTTTTCTCTTGCACATCGACTGTGTATCACATTTTCAAATATCAAAAGGTGTTTATGATTGAAAATTGAATTTTCATATAAAACCTTCGTTGTATTGCAAAACTCTTTACGGTATGCAATACACGATCGTTGTTCAAATCATTTTTAATCAATCGATAAATCTCACTTTCTTTGGTTCACTCACTCCGTGTTGTCTTTTTGAGACGTTCGGTTTGAGAACATCTAGAACAAATTGTGAAACCCCGTCAAGGAGATTCTTAGGAATCCTACCGGATCACAGCAAGTACTTGTCTCGATCAACGGGAACCGTGGGCGTGTACCTCAATTCAACGGAAGTGATCAAAGACACTTTCGTGCGCTTTATTGCTAGCTGTTGTATGCGGGTACACCCAACGTTGCGGTGATCGTAATTGAGAGGTCAATCCATAGCCGCATGCTCACACAACACATTCATCTCTAAAGAAATCATGATAAGTGAATCAATGACTCGATATTTTCACTCCATGCTTCGACACGCAAAAATCATGAATCAACTAAAGCTTCCGCTACTCGATAAGAAGAAATCATGATCGGGAATATGAGCATGTTGGTCCAATGTCACAACATCACATAATGTTAACACTACAAAGGATGAGTCATAGATTTATGGTGGCCGATGATCTCAAAGTTGGCTCAAAACTCATCATCACATGGATCGATTAATGACCTTCACTTGGATTAACCAAACATACAAAACATGAAGAATCTAAGACTATGGGCTCTGAGAAAAGATCTTAATCAAGAATCCAAGAACAATCAAAATGTAATATCTGTTTGTATTCAATGTAATTTGAGGTGACCTCCTTAGGGGAGATTGTCGATTTAGAAAATCCGTTAGTAAAAGTCGGTCACCTCAAGTATTTGTATTAGAAAGCTCGTAGTCGTAGTCATGTTATGTTAATAAGTAATTAGTTAAGTAACACCGTGGAGGACGGACGGGTCTTTACCCACCGTATGCCCGATCCACACCCGTAGTTTACGAGTCTTGTAAGAAACTATAAATACCTCTACCTCCCAAGGTAGAGGGTTGGAGCTTCAATACCATTTTTCTTTGTTTCACATAGTTCCCAACTCTCTTCCTTTTCTCTCTCTAAAAGTTTCTCTCTCTAAACCATTATACGCCCCATATTCTTATGGTGTGATGTGTTTGTGAAATCCTATATGTTACAATACTGAGCCCAGGCCTAACAATGAGAATAACTACGAACACTGAACCAACAGTAAGCCCAATAACGAAATTGGCTACGGTCCAGACTAAAAGACGCGCGAGAATACTTAGAGACCAAACCTCCGGCCGTGGATGGTATTCGTGTCCGCATCCACGATTAACACGGAACCTTGTCCGACAAGGGTCCAACTCCGGCGACTAACTACTACATGCGGTAACCAGAAACCCTAGCGGTAAACCTCGCCTATAAAGGGCTCTAATCCCATACAAGGTACAACTTTTCTCTCATAATAACACACACATACTCTTATTTCTCGACAAGAATGTGTACTTACTCTCACGCGGAGTCTAATTGTGGGGTCCGTCTCACGATAAGGCTAACGGTTTACCCTTCTTGTGTAGGAATTAAACTAGTTGGATTAGTACAAGATCGCCACTGTGACAGCTTGTTAGCCCAATCCAACAAGCAATACTAACACCCATTACAACCCGTCACACTTTTTTTACTAACAAGTTTGTGCCATTCGTGGGACCCAGTACACAACTGCGTTCCGAAAAATACTCACCATGGGCACTCGGTCCGAGCCAACTCCCGCTCTTGTATCCACACTACGGAATACAGCGAAAAGAGAAAATCATACAACTTTGACGGATCTTGAAGGGCCTGCATCCGACGCAACCCTCCAGAAGTACTGTGACAAGTACTTCGATCAAATCTTACCTATTGTGACAAGGAAAGTTTGGAAACGGGAAGAAAGAGTCAAAGCGGTGAAAGCACTGACAACTCGGGTGGATCTCCATAAAGCCTCGCATCATCACGAGTCAGAAATTCCAACGGGAAGAAGAGACTTGAGGAAACAACTCGAGTCCACGAAGCGTCAGAACACGCAGGATAAGAACGACCGAAGACGTACCCGGTCTAGGTCACCAAAAAGGAAAGAAGGTGAACGGGAGACGATGTTCAAAAGGCTGCGCAAAAGTGTATTCCACATCTGGGAGACAAGGAAGAAAGTGTCTTCGTGTATTCCAAAGACCCCAGAAGACCAGTTCGCCACGTCACTGAGAGAAAAGAAGAGAGTAGCTACCGAGACTCTCAATCGCAACTAGTAAGGACAAACTTCAGAGGGCATGGAGCCGAAAGGGCGCGGTCGCGGAAAGCAGGCGACTGCTCAGGAGATGGGTCAAATGGAAGTAAATATCGAAGGTCCGAAGTCAAAAAGTGGAAACCAAGTAATAGCGACGATGATGACCTGGCTAGGCCTTGGATCTGCTAGGAGACTAATCCGTTCACTCCACGTATCCGCTACTTTGAGATGTCAACGAAAACACGTATGCCAACTAACGTAAAAACATATGACGGGAGTGGAGACCCAGAAGATCATCTCAAAATCTTCCAAGCAGCCGCAAAGGGAGAACGATGGGCAATGCAAACCTGGTGCCACATGTTTAACTCCACGTTAACTGGATCCAGTAGGGTCTGGTTTGTCGACCTCCCGCTAGAATCAATAGACGATTATGATAAACTAAATGAGGTTTTCCTGGCAAATTTCCTCCAGTAAAAGAAGTATATCAAGGATCCCGTGGAACTTCATCACATCAAGCAAAGGGAAGGAGAAGTAACAGAAGACTTTGTAAGAAGATTTAAAGAAGAAACCAGGGACATAAAAGGAGCTCCGGAAGTTATGAGAATCTCAGGATTCATGCGCGCAATTACTGATCCGGAACTGATTAAGCGATAACATGACAGAATCCCAAAGTCAATGAATGAAGTAATGAATATAACCACCTCCTTCCTACGGGGGAAACAGCCGCAGGAAGTCGTGAAAGAAGAAAGCCATGGATACAAATGCCGAGGAGGCAAGTTGCAGTCAAGTATCAGCAAAGTTTCAAAAGAGAATTTAGAAACAAACAAAGAATAAGAGAAAAGCAACATGACCTCCGCATTCCTTCAAAACCTTTCAGAGAAATGCCAACACAAAGGAAAGCAAGATCTCCAAATTCATCCCCAGCTACCGCAATCGAAGAAAAGAATGATGGTAAATTCTGAAAATTTCATGGAAAAGCAAGGCATACCACGGACGAATGTCTACATTTAAAAAAGCAAAGAGAAGAAAGGAAGAAAGGACCAATGGTAGAAGAAGAAAAACAGCGGGGAAAAGCCAAATGTTGAACCTCACAAAAAATCACTCAAAATTACTCGTAAGAAAACAGAAGGCGAAAACGCTCAACGCAGCGGTAGCGGAATCACATACACATTCGGAAAGCGACAAAATCAGAACTCTAGCAGGAGAAACGCAGTAGGGAAACCTATAAAATCAATAAGGACGCGGACACCTTCACAGGAAGGAATAAAAGTACCGATCCCATAAACTTCAACAAAGCAAAAGCTCAAAAAGCCCAAGTCAAAGCACAAAGTAAGAAGGCAAACAATTAAATATAGTAAGAGGAATCAGTCACCAAGAAGATTCAAGGAAAAATGTTGAAGAAGCGCCCTACCACTTTAGAAATATCAGATCACGAAAAGTCATGTGAAGATAGCCAACATGAACAAAGAAAAACATTGTAACACACCACGGTTGCACATATGACTAACAACATCCATGAAAGACCCTACGGAGATTATTCCCAGAGAATCAAGGATACAAAAACCTGCGGCTTAACAAAAATCCGTCACGGGAACAACAACATTCCAAGCAAATAGTCGCGGCAGACACAAAACATAAATGCCACAACGTGGGAAATAACAAAAATCAGGGGAAGGACGTGGCTTTGGGAAAGGAGAGCTCCCGATAACAACCAGGTAAGGGCGGAAGCAAAAGGATAAACCTTATCCAAATGTCCAAATAGGAAAGAAAATCTGCAAGTACAAATTTACGTTCCTTCCAAGAAATTTTATGTCAAATCCAGCAGGAAAAACAGGCGCCCAGGCTACGAGCCTAAGCACTTACCAACTTATCAAGCAGTAGGAAAAAGTAAATGCTTGCGCGTGCAAGAACAGTAAAATCTTCGCTATAAATACGTGAATTGAAAAATGGGGGAAGGCAAAAGATAAGACGTTGTCCTCTAGCACCAAACATCTTAACAACAAAAATCCTAAGAAACTCATAAAATTCACTTTGAAGGAAGCTGAAGATGTTATTCAGAAGAAGAGTGCGATGGCACATAGGGAAGAAGAAACACAATCAGCCTTCAGTAGCAACACGTTACTCACATACGGTTGTTTCCAAAAAACTCATACATAGATCAAACCTTTACCCCCAAATGAAAGAAAAGTAAAAGCAAAGCAAAGCGATGCGATAACAAAACATGTTCTTAAATGACTGCTAATAACAATTAGTCGTTCTAAAAAGACGACTAATAAACCACCACCACAATACCTCATAACACCCCTTCACTCAAACCCCCTTCTATGTCATCTCCAAGTACCTTGCCGAGTAACATGGCTACCTCCACGGCAGGAGTCATACTGTCGGTTAGATTCCAGTAGCCGTTGGGAAATAAGATAGTGCAGGTACTCCCTGGTCAACTTTGGTGGCTACCAGGGCAGGGAGACATGAGGGAAGTGGGATGGTAGCAAAGGGAGTGATAGAGCGTGGAAAAGGATGGGTCCTCACGGAAGAGTAGAAAAGAATGTTAGGGACAATGAATTACATCAGATGATCCCTAACCAATAAGAATCTTCTCTTACAACGACAAGCAACAAAGGATGAAAATTACGCCTTCATTCTTCTGTTGTTGCAGCCCGGCCCCCAAGCAAGTACACGTCTACCAATCCAGGTAGATCGGGTTGGATAGACTGGGTTTAAGGTAAAGATGACCAACTTGCGGGTGCTGGGATATATATCTAAAAGCTACCCACCAAGCCATGCCATCACACATAGGGGTGGATTTATACGGAAAGATCCTTGGAAGGCCTATCGCACTTGCTGTATGCCCTACAACATTGCAAGCTCGCTGCTAAAAAAGAATAGCGTACTTGGGGAGCATTCCAGCCCTTCAAGGAAATATAACAAGCCTGGTAATTCCGCAGGGAATCCCGTCAGGAGAGCACGACAGCTCCGTAAGGAAGTAACCCGCCAAGAAATTCTCCACGAAAAGGGTAGCAGACAAGAAGAGGATTCTAGCCCATCAGGGGAGAAGAAATATCCATAAGCACAACACCCGCACCGAGAAAGCCATCGGAAAATAACAACGTCAGCAAAAGCACATCCAGCCATGACAATCCTTCAAGAAAGAAAATTACAACTATTATAAACAAGACAACCCATCACGGGTGACCACTAAAGCAGATTTCTGCAAGAACAAAGATAAATACATGAAATTCTCAAGAAGCACAGCTTCAAAGAAAAATGATGTCTGTCTTAAAAAAAGTTCCGGAAGAGACACGGCTCCAGCGGCCATAAGACTCAGAATAAAAAAGGTAAGAGCAATCGACAATAGAAAAAATGTATAATGTATTTGAATTTATCAATTTTTGTAATGTATTTTGAAAAGTGTCAAACCAATATAAAAGTGAAGATTAGATACCTTCATTGTTTTATTTTTTCAATAAATTCATTTTGACTAAGTGCATAAGACGCGCAAGCACATGACTGGGCACGACCCAAAGAATATTATTTCCGAATAACAAAGAGTTATCATGAATAACAAAGAGGTGAACAACATAATCACCAAAGTATATAAGAGGTATTGCAAGCCCAGTACTGGGAGGATAACCCAAAATTATTCAAAGACTATTACAAACGTGCATATCCGTATAACGTTAAAACAATAGCAGTGCACAAATTAAAAATAGTGTGCACAAAGACTATTACAAAAGTGCATACCCGTATAACGTTAAAATAATAGCGCCGCACAAATTGAAAACAATGTGCACAGAGATCATTAAAAACACGCATATCCGTATGACGAAAAGATAGTAGCATAGCACAAGTTAAAAACAAAGTGCAGAAGCAAAAATAAAAGGAAAGGTTGCACGCAACCATGGTAAACATTACAAGACATAGAAGACTAAATATTGTTCAACGGATTACAAACATCAAAAAAAACAAAGTAAACTAGCTTTGCTCCAAGACAGTTGCACTTGCTTCGGGTTCAGACAGAGCGGAGGGGACTTCACTCACTTCAGGGTGGGATCGCTACAACATTAATCAGAACACTAGACCCTCCAACATCATAATCATCGGTGGAAAGGGGCCTAGCAAGAACAGCGGAGACGCTAGCAGGAACAACAGAGACACTAGCAGGAACAAGCGCCAATGGCAAGGAAGTAGTAGAAATCAAAGCCGACTCAATAATTGAAATCCCCTCCGCACCTATAACATTACGGACGGACAAAGGATCAACTGAAGAATCGTAAACATCAGCAACAGTGGGTTGATGAGCAGCGAGACGCTTCCTAACCTGGCCAACCCTTCTCTGAACTACTCCTAGAGAACGAGATAATGAACAGTGCCAATAATAACGCTAGTATCCCTATCATAGACAGGAACCACAAGTTGTTCAAGGTCATGGCTGTAACTCAGCAATCATAGGAGCATTAGCATGCGACCCCTCAACCCGAAGAAGATCCATAATCTCCGCAATTCCAGCATCTTTATTAGACTTAAGAGTGGAAAGCAAGGAAAACTCTACATCTTCAAGGGCCTGCACGGCGGAAAGATAACGAGCTTCCGCAAAAGGGTCATACGCATCAAGATCCAGAAGCTCTTTTTTCTCCCTACCATGAATAATACCCGCCGCCAGTCCAACTTGCATGCCTTTATCAATGGCGCAGCTGATAACTTCTGCCAGTGCTGTAGAATACTCTAGAGAATTCAAACATTTGAACACAGCAAGGCCCATGCCATTAGTCAACAACCAGCGCCGGCTGGATAACAAAGTAAGAAATCGAGGATCAAACTCCTCATCAAGATGAAGAGCTAATGCAGATAGATCGGCGACCACCGAGTCAACTTTCTTCATAATCGCAGCCGATTTCACATCTTGAATTTTACAAAATTCTTCTTTCAAGGCATCAAAAGAAGGAATTTGGCTACGGAGCTCGGAACATGAAGTCTCTAAAGTACGTATCTACAAACATGAAAGGAAAAGAAACAAAAAGTCAAAAGACAACGAAAAGATAAGCAAGCG
The DNA here is from genome assembly GCA_022545495.1 of Chrysanthemum lavandulifolium. NCBI lineage: Eukaryota > Viridiplantae > Streptophyta > Magnoliopsida > Asterales > Asteraceae > Chrysanthemum > Chrysanthemum lavandulifolium. The sequence goes on from JAHFWF010000071.1 coordinate 198,565, forward strand.
GAAAAACTGGCCAAAAAACACTGATACGTACATGGCCTGAAAGATTAGCATTCTGAGATTTAAGAACATCAACTTCAGCCTTCAAGGTGGATGACTCATGATCTTTTTCATCAAAAGACAACCAAAGGTCCGCTAGCTTAGCCCGGAGAGAATCCCGTTCCTGCTCAAGGGTAGAATTTTGATTTTTCAAAGAAATAACTTCCGCAGCAGGAGCTTCGGGAATCCCAACAGTAGGAGCCAACTCCTCAGACGATACAACTTTAGCAACTTCAGCCTTAAGGGTCGAAATCTATTTATCCCTCTCCTCTAACAAAGATGATAGGCGCCTCCTCTTCATCATGTTATACTTCAAGCGCATGCGAAATTCAGAGCTAAAGCATACTTGCCGCGCCGTAGCAACATTGAATTCAGAAAGAAGGCGATCATACCCCATCTCACGTGTAGAAGAAAAATAACAAGGAGGAGCAAACTCATCCACCATACCACGACATTCATCAGAATCATCAAGGAGTAAATTCTTGACAACACTCCACTTCGGAACATAAACACCAGACGAAGAGCTAGAATCTGCATCATCAACAACACGGATATCCCCAATCGAGATATCACAATCAGAAAAGTTGTCAAGGACGGGGCGAACACCGCCAGAAGAATGAGAACTGTCAGGAAGGAAGGAAGGGACGTCCACTTTGTCCTTCTCCTTCTCAGGGACAGAAATGACAGTAGTAACAATAGCATCCGTCATAACTGGCACAGGAGACCTACCAAAAAACAAACAACAAACAGAAAGTTAGCAAAAGCAAGAAGAACAAGAGGTATCACATAAAGATAAAAATCAAATAACAAACCTGAGAGGAGAACCATCAAGACGAAGCAAACCAGAATCAGATTCAGTAGGCGTTCCAGCTTCATGAATAGGAGTAATTGATAACGAAGGAGAAGAAGAAGAATGAGTAGGTAAAGCATTCAAACAAAATTCAAGACAGTGCGTACTTTGAGCAAACAACTTCTGAATAGATTCCGAAGACTTACCACCAGTAGAAGCTCTACCAAAATCCATATGGTCACTCCTTAACTTCTTAGGAGGATAAACAGGGTCGGTGAAAATCTTCCTTCTATTTTTCGAGAACCTGAAGCCACATCACAAGTAGACGCTGAAAAAGTCCCAAAAGCAGACTCAGACATTAAAAAACCAGCTTTGATAGGAGAATGAACAGGCTCCACGACATTCACATCCATAGAATCATCACATAAACGAGAAGCCCCGGCTCCGGAGTCAGCACCCACATTTCCATCAGCCCCCAATTCATCACCAGAAGATGGAGGGGGCAAGAGAAACAGTCCGGTCCTTGGTAAGTTCCAACAATTGAGGCTCATTTTCTTCTCGTGGTCGAGCACCAATCTTTAACTTCATGGGATCCTTCACTTGAACTAATGATAGCAAATCCATCACTGCAAAAAGTAGAAGAAAAGAAACACGGTTTGGACTATACAAAAACAGAATAACAAGTGAATAAACACAAACATGGCGTACCCACCCCGATCATTTTCATCATAAAAGTCAGCATAAGAATCCGCATTCAAAGTGTAATTGCGGCTTAACCCAACCAAGCAAAGAAAGGGATCCGAAAATTTGTGAAAGGGAGAAGCATGGGCAACAAGGGATGCAAAGGGCCCAACATCAAACTCATTATCCCTAGGAGTAGCGTCCTTAGGAACGCTCTTTCCATCATGCCATGGATAAATAACAGGATAAGCAAAGGAATCGACCCAAAAGAAATGATCATTCCAACTCTTAAGAGAGTCAATGGGTTTAGTATAGCAAACACCAAGACTATCAACTCGTTTACTAAAGGACAGCCATCATTGTTTTTAGACTGAACATAAAAACACCTAATTAACCCAAGTTAGGGTTCAATACCAAGGGCAAAACAAAGAATCTCAAACTGAGAAATTTTAGCAGCACCAATAACAGAAAGTTGCGATATGTGGATGTGATACTAATTAATGATAGACACAAGGAATACAGACAAAGGAAGAAGGAAATTAGCATATTCAAAAAAGCGGGTATATACACCAAGTTTTCCATCCGGCGCCTCTTGAATGGTCAGGTCAGGCCCAGGTAACTCCGGGTAACAAATTACGGAATTGAATATTTAACACAAAAGCGATCAAGCGCCCCTTGTGAAAGTTTAGACTTAGCACATGAAAAAGTACCCATAACGGAAGAAAAAAAGGAATTAGACCCTAACCTGGAAAAGGAACCTGGAAGACAGATGCAATCCAAGGAGATTAGATCGCAAGGAGGAGGAAGTAACGCTTGCAAATGAAGAACAGTAAAAGAAAAAATGGGGCAAAGGAAAAATAAAGGGTATTTATATAAAGGGATTGCTGGCGTCCAAAGAAAACCCTAAGGAAGGACACGCGTCAAAAAATAACCCGATCCAACGGTGAGTAATCAAAAGGACAAAAGCAAGGCTAGTGGAAAGACCAATGGCCCACCGGGTCCAATCAGTCAGAGCATGCAAGGCCCAGAATTACCCACGCTACATAGTACGCAAAACAAGAAGGAGAGCGTCATAAAGACGCTCCAAAGGCTCGGAAAAGAAATGGCTCTGTCAAAATTAAGTCTAGCAACATTCACCGCACGCGACAAATATCTGCGTGCAATAAATACGCATGACGGGGGACTTGATGACGAAGCACTTCCTAAAAAGGGAGAATCAGAAGAACACTTCAAAAAAAAGTACGGAAAGGAAAAACGCTTAGTCAACTCAAGTCTAATAACATCCACCGCATGCGATAAACATCCGCACGCAGTGCATACACTAGACTGGGGGGACTTGATGACATATAGCAGGCCTACTGGGCATAATTCGTGCTATACACATACTGGGCACAGGCCCAACAACGAGAATAACTACGAACACCTGGACCAACAGTGGCCAATAACGAAATTGGCTACGGTCAGGCACTAAAAGACGACGCAGAATACTTAGCAATGACCGAACCTCCGGTCGCGGATGGTATTCTCGTGTCCGCATCCGCGATTAACACGGAACCTTGTCCGACAAGGGTCCGACTCGGCAGCTAACTACTACATGCGAGTAACTGGAAACCCTGGCAGAAACTCGCTTATAAAAGGGCTCTAATCCCAATACTGCGACAACTTTCTCTCATAATAACACACACATACTCTTATTTCTCTGACAAGAATGTGTACTTACTCTCACGCTGGAGTCTAATCGTGGGGTCCGTCCCCACCGTAAGGCTAACGGTTTATTCTTCTTGTGCAGGGAATTCAATCAAACTACTTAGATTAGTACAAGATCTGCCCACCAACAGCTTGTTAGCCCAATCCAACAAGCAATACTAACACCCATTACATCCCATCACACTTTTTGTAGTAACATTTATAAAGTTAAGATTAATCGGAATAAAAATGTTCAGTTTTAGGAAAATAAAGAACATGTCATTATTTTAATTGTCGTCAAGTTATTTAGCTTTAAAGAAACAGAAAAACATGATAAAAAAACAGAATAATTTATTTTAATTTTTAAATTAAAAAACTAACAAAAGAATAAGAAAACTTATGCCAAATCTATACATCAAAGTGTTTATACTTTAGAGTTAATAATCTTCTTCCCTCTTATCCATTTGTTTCTGACGTCAAAACCTATGGTGCAAATGGTTTCTCATTTCTTAGATATTTTGCTTTAGTACTCAACACTATGACCCACGAGAGTTATTGTTTTAACCTTTTTCTCTTCAAAAAGGCTACTAAAAAACCCCACACACCCCACCCCATCCCAACACTTGAATGAAATGATCAAACCAAACCATCAAATGTACAATATCTACAAACTCTAATAACCTTTACACCACACCAATATGGCATGTTTCTCAATAAGCCCCTCATTCCACACAGTAAGATCAAAAACCACAACTCAAGATCATGTCAACCCCATGCACCACCAAACTAGACCAACTTTCATGGCTTGCCAAACTCGAGTTCCGTTCGAACCAAAAGCCGATAAAGAGAAAGATGACAAGGAGAAGAAGCAAAGTTTGATGAAGGTTTTTGTGAGTGTAGAGAAGCTTGGAAAGGTGATCAAAGAAAATTTAAGCCCAAAACGTAAAGGGGATTGGAAAGACTTGGTCCTCATGAGTTTATCATTTGCTATTTATGTTTATATATCTCAAAGGATTGTATGTGCTTATTGTGCATGGATGTCTGTTTTCAAGAACCATTGGTAGTTACACTTTAGATCTATCAAGAAAGAAAAGGTTTTGCCTGAATGTAAACATACCATTTGTGGAATTCTAGTAAATAAGTATAGTAGTATTTCGTATATTGGTATTATGGATGGATAAATGCAACTTATTAAGTTAATTGGTGTGCTTATTATTATATTTTTGTATCACTTGGTTTAATGGTGCATGCAAATAAAATCATTGGACTCTTTAATTTTCAGTTCATTTAATTGTGAAATACTTGGGGGTGTAATACATAACTTACCGTAGGGATAAAACTTGGGATATTTTCAGTTATATCAATTACCTTACCAGATATATCCAGCAACCAAATGCACCATAAAATTTACAAACAATTGGCAGCCACTGGCTACTTATTATTGTTGATGTTGCATGTTTTTGTTGGAATGCCAGAGCAATATATTCAAGGAACAGTGAGAAAATGGTATTGTATAGTGGTATAGCCGAATAGGCAATCCAACTGAATTGTACAATGGTTGTTTTGTTAGCTTATTGAGATAGTTTGAACCAGTTCCATATATAGGAACTAAAAAACCCGATTAGTTTCACCTTAACTAGAATGCTCTGCACCAAACCATCCAGTTGAACAACCCTACGTCCAACCACAAAATCTACAATAAACTGTAGTTAGAATCTTCATAGTCTAAAGAAAGGGGTACTTAGGTTAGAATATCTAAAATAAAAGTCGATATTTTATAAAGACAAGGGGTGTATATAATGTTACAATACTGTCCTCAAGAACCAGGTTCATCTACAGGTTGTTAATATTGCATTTCAAAACAACATAAGATTACTATCTCAAACTGTTTGCATCTTCATCCAAAAATACTTTTTTAAATATTTAATATCAGTCAGCCTTGATCCTCTCACGTCCAATAAGACGATAGAATAGGGAGAGCAGAAATTGCCCAACTACTACCAACCAACTTGTAGCAGCAGTGTTGGTGCTTTTGGGTTCGGGTCTTGGTCCAAACAATCCTTTGTAAAGCTCCTTTTGTTTCTGATAAACAATCTTGTCGTGTTCGGCTAGCACACGTAGTTCCTTTGATATTGCTTTGTCTTCTGGGGCAAATTTACGAGCTTTCAAGAAGTCTTCACGCGCAGCATCTGTCTGCCCGAGTTCAGATTTAGCTTTCCCTCTTCTGAATAATGCTTTTACATTATTTTGATCCTCTGCGAGTACCTAGAAAAGAAGAAAGGGTTAAGGTTGGTTGTGCATCTTGTAATATGAGTTCGTCTACGAAATATTTATATTTTAGAATCAACTGAATAGAGGTGGCAACTACGACCCATTTCTGGGTATATGGGTCAATTTGGGTTACTTTTTATCTCTAATGGGTCAAATTGGTATTAGTTAAAAAACAGAAAAGAAAATTGCAACATGCTGATAGGGTCAGACATGTAAACTCAAAGGTCACCTGTGTAATCAGAATTTATATAACTACATAACCACATTATTAGCAAAGGATTATATATGGTAAGAAAACAACAGAAAAGTGTTTGCAGACCGGCACAGCCCAGCCAAACTCGACTCTACTATTAAATCTGGCCATTTTAATAATTACCAACCGGCAATCCAAAGTGAATACTCAATACCAATCGAGGATCTACATGACCATACGCGTGCCCGGAAAAAGTTATTCCTGGTAGTGCATTTGTAGATCAGAAAATTCGATGCACTTAAATCAAGACATATCTTTGACTCCAACACAACTAATGATCAATGTATCAAAGATTTTGTTAGGTTTTCAGAAACCCGAACTCAAAACCTAAAGGTAAAAACATAATTATATAATGAAAACTATTGACAAAAGTGATACTTACAATGGTGCATTGAGCTATAGCTTCTTCATAGCGTTTCAGCTTTATCAAACATGCAGCAATGTTAAGGTGACACGGGTTTTTAACTGCCAAAGCCATGTCCTGATACTTGCCAAACAACTGAAACATGAAATCATCACCCATATATGCAATGGCCTATGATGTCCATGAAAGAATCCAAACAAACATGTTAGAAAAGTACTCATATATGAAGTAGTTTATAGATTTTAGATGTTAAGGGAAATATTGAGCTCAACCATTTCATATTGTTGCATAGCTTCCTCTAGTTTTTCTTCTTTAAACAGTGTGTTTCCATCCATCCTTCTCCTATCTGCTGCGCTGATTCTCTCTTCTACTGTCATGTCACTACGAGCTTTACCCTATACAAACATATGTATCATGTATGTATCAGAGGCGGTTATAATTTCATATAAGGTGATCAGTTTACAAAGTATATTATTATAAGCTTATATAATTAAGGGAAAATGAACTACTGATTTAAAATTTTGGATGGAGGGTGATTGCTTCCAAGGGTATTACTAAAACTAATGGGGTATTAGTCAATTTCATTTTGGTAATACATGATAGGACCACTCATCCTGGGATGTAGATCTGTCGCTGATCTCGAAGCGTCCAAACCACTATACTAGAGGTGGCAATTTCAACCCATTTACTTATGAATGGGTCAATTAAGGTTATGTATCATCTCAATTGGGTCAAACGGGTGAAATCTAATTTAAAAGCTAACAGGTCAAAAGTCACCAGAAGTGTATCTTTAATACATATTGGTATAGAAACATCCCAAAATCATTTTGTTCAACAAATATAGATTTATATCGTATTATATGAATTGACAAGCTTATTACTAATAAATTAATGGAGTAAAACTTTTAAGAAAAAGCATTTTGGGTCAACCAAACCAAAAACATACCCAAAGTACCTGCTTTGACCCATTACCAGCTCACCCAATTTGGGACCTCTTTTTCTCAAGATAGTTATAGACTTATAGGCAAAAGCAACCTGGAGGCGACACGCCTTACCTAGGGACTAAGTCGAGAGGCGACAAAAGGCGAGTGCCCGAGTGAATTTGTTTTGCATATAATAGTGTCTAGCATAGAAATAATGATTAAAAAGCTTATAATAAACATGCATACCTTAAACCATCAATATCTATAACTAGATAGCTAAATATACCAGAAAAAGAAGTTTAAACAAGTTCTAGAGGTCTACACTCTCTATTGAGAATCATCATCATCTAAGACCTCATTTTCTTTGTCCTCATATGTTCAAAGTGGACAAAAAACCCCAATCTTACATCAAATGAGTATCTATAACGAGGGGCAATCTTGTGCTTTAAAACTGAACTAAAAGGTTGACGAGATGTAACATTAGACCACGTCATGCCCCATAGCCGGAATGCTACACCGAGGACCCGCCGAAAAACGCAAGCGCCTCTAGTCTAAACTCAAAGTCCAGAGCAGATAAGCTAGGCATGAAGTACATTAACTTGTGATTAGCAGAAGTAAATTGCAAGGAAACAACAATTTAGCGGATACTTACTTCTTTGGTTTCATCAAAACCGACTAGCTCAACTTCATAGATGATATCCGCCTTAGGTGGGACATTTGGAAAAGAAAAGCTTCCTTCTTCACCGTAACCCAGTTCCCAACCGACGTGTAAGAGAGCACGCTCACCAGCTTTCATGGAAGTCAGACCAATTGCCAATCCTGTCATCTCCTTTTTCTCTGGTACAAAAGGGGGTCAACAAAGGTCCAAGGTTTTACATCAGACAATAATACTTAATTGAGTTAAAACGAGCAAGTCACTTTCTTAATCAACGTAATTAGCTTTTCGCTACAAGTTCTCACCTCCGTTATAAAAATGTCAAGAAAACTTTGTAAGAACAAGCAGTTTGGATTAACTATGGAATTGTAATTGCAAAAAGAAGAAAAAAGTTCATAGTTACTATTTTTATGCAAAACAAATCATTCTTGCAAAACATAGTGTTCCTTCTGCATTTTAGAAGTATAGATCGTTTAAAATGAAACATAAAGTACAATGGATATTAAAGTCAACCACTTGTTTATGCAAGTATTGAAGCAAAAAAGGTACTATAGGATGGTCGTCCTAATTAGGTTATCGTTATATATCATATTAATTACCTTTCCCTATGACGACTTCGATCAGTTGCAGCTCCTGCCAAGTGTCTTCAAATTTGTGTTGTGTACTTTCTGTCCATGCTTTGTAGTGCACTAGAGCAATAAACAGACTAGAGTTATGCCATATTATCATAAAGTGATACTGCAGATATCACATGCCATAGTTCTAGTAAATTCACATTTTCACTCAAGAACTAATTCTACTGGGGCATAATACCACATTAAGTGACGAACTGATTCTAGCAAGTGACGAACTGAAAAAGTAAATTTTTATGATTAAAAAATACATAGGGAAAGAAGCTTGCATAGACTTACAAAAGCAAGTTGAATATTTTGTAGGCTTGTTACCATGACCCTCCTTAATGATCTGCTTTGTAACCTTTTCATGAAGGACTTCCACTTCGGTATCAACTTTAGGAGGTCCGTTATCATCCTGAGAAGGTCCTCCATGCACAAATGCAGATCCTTCAGTCACAATCTCGTCTTCGACATCTTGACCTGAATACAGCGTATCACCAAGTTTACACTATGTTCCAATTTCTACCCAAAAACTCTAATACACCATCATTTTAAAATCAAACATTACCATTTCGAGGAGGTTCTCCGTCCTTCACAGAAGAACCATTAGATATGATTTCATTGTCACCATCTTGACCTGCAAATTAAACAATACAAGCTTACATTAACTTCATAAAAGATCACAATCATGACTTTATCACTAAAGAGAGCATAAGTGATGGACTCATGGGAAGGGGGGCACATCACATAGGATGACATAATCTATACTTTTTTTTTTTTCCTGCACATTCTATGTTTGTGAGTTTAAACTTGGAGAGCCCTAAAAGGAAGAACTAATAGGTTCAGTTTCTTCCGTATCTTTTGAAGAGAAGAAGCCAAGAAGGATACCACTTTGAGGGAGTTATATTGTGAGTATATGCAATCTCTATAGCATCAAATAAATAATATAATTTCGATACAATCACATGATATTGACATCAGCAAAAAGCATGTCGTAACCGTGGCCTAACTGCTGTTGTTAAACTATTTTGACACCCTTCACATGAGTCACATGACATGTATTTTTTTTCTTCACAAAATCACGTCTCTCTTTTTAACTCTCTGCGCCAGTAAAGTCAAGTGGCTATTTCCAGCTTTTGTACTAACTTAAACGTGGCATATAGCGGGAACTCGTTGCAAAACGGGAAACAAATAAATCTTTGGGTTGATTGAACATAATCTTGTTACAATACAGCAGATACTTAACCCCTTGAACACTATGGTGACTATATGATAATGAACTAACTGTATTTAAGTAAGGTTACTTTTTACCTAATAGATGTTTTTGGGATGGCTAGTTTAAACAACTTATCCTCGTAACCGAAACCAGATAATAGCTTACTGCAACCAGCTTATTAATAAGGGAAAGCTTAATTTTATTCCACCAAGAGTAAGAAGTTGGAAATAAGCAATCTCAAACTGATTTACTTCATCTTAGTTGTAATTTAAAAACAACATTCTTTAAACAAGCAATCCTACTTAAAAAAACAACTTATTTCACCCTAAAAAAGCAGATATATTTTTTAAATAAGTATTCATCATCATAGACTGATAAACAAGAGTCCCAAGTTGACATTATTGGTCAACCAAAGTAGATAAAAACAGGTTAAAGTTATAAAACTGAAGGATGAATATTACCAAGTGATGAAATTGGCACTTGTTCCATATTAAAAATAGCTTCTTTCAAGTAATCACCAGCTTACTTTAACCAATCACCTCAATTTCAAACTGAAAAAATAAAATAAAATAATATCCCAATTATATAATACAATATTAGAAACCAAGATAAATAGTAATGGAAATTATCAAGATTAAACTGCAAACAGGGTTTACAAGTAGTTACTTACTTTGAAGTGATCGAACAAGATTTGACTGACTGTTTTTGTGTGTGTGTTTTTGACCAATTTAATATAGTGAAATGTTTTTTTTTTTTTTTTTTAAATTATTGTTTGGCCTGCACATGTAATGTGATGATGCGTATTTTGGCACCGGATTTTGTTACTTTTTACATTTCTGCCACTGAACTTTACATGTACACAACTAAGGGCTTGTTTGTTAATTTTTTTTATTAAGTCACTTCTAAGAGACGACTTAATGTAGATACTCTCAGTTTTATTGCTTTAGTAGTGTTTGATAACAACTTAATGTGTCTTAATTGAAAAATAGGTAAGTTAATTAAGTCACCAAATGGATGTTTGTTTAGTCTTAAAACTAACGTGTGACCTTCTGAAAAAAAAGGAGATGAGGGTCTACAAATCAAGTCCATCTATTTTATCATAATTTTACATGTTTACCCTCCCACTTCTTAACTTTATTTCAAATAAAAGGGTATATGATGAATTTTACTAATTCGAATAACTTTATTCAAGACACAAAACAAACAACCATTTATTCATCTACAAACAGACATCATATATCTAGACAAACACTTTAATTTCACAGGACTTAATAAAAAAACTAAACAAACAAGCCCTTAGTTTCAGTCAACTTTCTCTATTAAGTCATAAACAAATAGTTTTAATATGACTTAATGAATTCAGTTTTTTTCATATTAAGTCAATTAAGTCACAAACAAACACCACCTAAGTTAAGAGGTGTTGTTAGAAACTTTCTCCACTTTTGAATAGGGTGTTCACGGGGTGGGTCGGTTTGATTTGGTTGCAAATTTTAACTATTTATTGTTGAGTGAGTAGTTTAGTTTAATATCCGGAATCGAATCATACTAAGCGGATAATCGGCCATGTGGATAGCCGAAATAAGCGGTTACCTGCGGTTCGGATCACAGTTAACCATTTAAACAAAATGAACGGATGAAATCTATAATGTAAAACGTCATTATAGTAGAAAAATAACATTGCAAAGATTAAACATAAACTAGAACTGCAAACAAGCCAAACTTTTATCAAGCAACTCGAGCTTGAGATTGAGATTGACTCGATTGAGTCGAGCTTTTATCGAGCTCAGCGCAGGCCCGAGCCCAATAAAGCAGATCGAAACACATAATAATCCAAGCTTGAGCTTTTAATAGCTCGATCTCGAGCTTTTATCAAGCTTTACAAGCCTTCAAGAACACATATATTGTTTAGGGGTAACAACTATAAAAAGCATTATACTTGTCCAAAAATACTCTTTTGGGTATCGAACAAACGTTTTTGCTTATACGGGTACTAAACTTTCAAATTCGGTCTTTTTGAGGTACTAATCTTTAAATTTAGTCTTTTTGAACTACTTTTGTGACATTTTTAATAATTTGAAGGGCAAAAATGTCACAAAGTATCTCAAGAAGACCGAATTTGAAAGTTTAGTACCCATATAAGCAAAACAAATTGTTCGATACCTAGAAGATTTTTTTTGAACAAGTATTATGCTTTTTAAATTTATTACCCCTATTTTTTATTATACAAATTTATATAAACAACCTAAAAGCAAACGTAACTATTGGTATGATAATTAATTATTTGTACAAGGACTATTTAAACTCTAATTCTTTCGAATGTTTTGTATAAGTTTTTTGCTCTTGAGTTCATCGAGTATTTTCGAGAATTTATTGATAAGTTTGGCTATCGAATTTAATGTTTATACTTCTTCTTTAGTGTTCCACGTAATGCACCTTTGTTCATCCTCATTTCGAATCGTCCTCTTTTGGCGTCTTTTTTTCGGTTTCTTCTTTGGGGTCGTGACTCAGACGGGAGTCCTCACGAACGATGTTAGGTATAGACTCCGAAAATTGAGGTTCGTACATCTCATCATCACTAAATGGGTGAATGTGAAACATAGATTACTTTGTATTTGGTTATGATGAAGAACCGAAAATATTAGGTTGTGAGTTGTAGGTGTTTTCGTATGGGATAAACATGTTTGGTGGGTATTGGTTATACATATTTTGTTGTGGGGATATGAATGATGGGTTTTTGTATGGTTAGTTTTGGTATGGTTGGTTTTGGTATTGTTGGTATGATCGGAGGTTGAAATGTGTGTTTGTCGGTGGAGTATTTCCAAGGCGGAATGTTTCCTCGAGTGTCGAGGAGTGTTGTAGGGAGTGTTTTTTTGTCGACATTTTGAGGGTCGGGGATTGTTTTGTTGAGACACTTTGTAAGTAAAATGGTATTGAGAGTATAAAAATGAGAAATTGTGTTTAAAAATGTTGAAGTTTAGAGGTATTTATAGGTAAAAAATGTTATAGTATAATTTATTTTCAATACAAACTAACAGATACATTTTAGGGGGACACCAGTTTGCACAAAACCGGAATACCCACCACCCTCACCTTTCCTCTCTTTTTTTGTATGTCACGCATGAGGCCTAGCCCAAATAATGGGAGTGGCACGTGAGGTACAGTCTCACGAGTAAGGCATCGCCTCCATTACCTTTAGTCTAACACTTTCATGCATGAGAACATTTTTTTTCTTTCATTTTTCTTTTTCTTTTTCTTTTTTTTTTCTATTTTTAATGATTCACATTTTCAAATTAAATGGGCTAAGTAAATAGTAGGCTTACTAATGAGACTAATAATGACTATCATTTGTTTCAAACTGAAATTGAAAATTAATTACAAACAATACTTTTGTTTAATTTATTTTAACAAAAGATATTGATTAATATAATGTCTCTAAATTTCTTAAATTGTTGTTGCCTACATTTTTTATGAGTTTTAGGTAAGCATCTAATCAAATGGTAATTTATCTGAAAGATAACATAAAATAAGAACATTGATCTAAATACAACTTTCAAATTCTTTGTTAAATGTGATTTAAGGATGACATATGCGACAATACATGACAAATATGTTTTGTCTCAATAACAAATATGAAATTATCATTATATTCGAAAACATTAAATTATTTTCATTTTATTATAGTTGTACTGATGAATTGAATCGCTACATACTCTATTTTTAATGTGCCTTAGTTTGTTAGCTTAATATATAGTTTATTGTACTTATTTGTATCACACATTTGCTTAATTATCTTAACTCAAATGATTTTATAATCTATTAAAATATGTAAATGTTAAATGTCGTTGAAACGGGCCTAAATTAACCTCGTTATCAACATTTAAAGGCAAATGAGATTTAGTTATTCGTGTCGTTTAGCAGATTTTGAACCAAACTAGTTCTAAAGCAAATCGAGATTTTCATTAAAAAAATAATAAAAAACCGACAAATCTTTTATATTAGTTTCAAACTCAGTACATATATCCCATAAACCAACGAATATAGATTTGTTACTCGGCTAGTAGCACAAGAAAAACTTATCCTTTATAAGTTTCAAACTTAGCAAATATCCAAGTAAATTTATGTTTCTTCAATAAGTTATATCTTTTGCTAACGTAGTATTTATCATACTTTTAGAGCAATCTTGATAGCATAATTTACAGACTCTATATAAAATCGTACAAGGTTATATACTAAACCTATATACAAAATATAACTTGTACACATCTTTGGAGTAACTTCAGTTGGTTTTTTTGCTTTAACCCGATTTCACCAATTTGCAAATAAATTCAAGTTTTAATATATAGAAGAGTTGTTGGAATCACTCCTAAACTAGAATTCAAGTGTTAGTAATTAATATGTAATAGTTAGCTTAATTATGGCTTTTATGTTAGTAATCAAGGCTAGGCTTATGTAGAAAGCCCATGAGCCTATGCCAAAGCCCAATAAGGGAAACGAATGGAACTTGCATGTTGCCCTAATTTCCTCCTATAAATACCTCATGTAAACCATCCTTAGATGGTTGGTTGTTCACTTTACTACATTACTCTACGCATATCCTTTCTTCATTTATTCGTGTGTGTTGTTTAGTGTTCATCCGATCCTTTCTCTTCTATATTTCTTATATTGATGCTTGTGTTAAATAAATGAGAACCTAACAGTGGTATCAATCGCCAAATAGTTGGGTGAAACGATTTTTGTGGATGACATCTTAATCGTTCAAATTTATAGTGCCTTAGTTTAATGTGCCTTAGTTTGTTAGCTTAATATATAGTTTAAATAGTTGGTATCAATATCACGGGGCACACATTTTAATCGTTCAAATTTATGTGGATGACATCATTTTTGGGTCAACACATCTAAAATACTCAAACGCTTTTTCAAAACTTATGAAAAAACATTTTGAAATGTCCATGATGGGTGAACTTACATTCTTTCTTGGATTGCAAGTTCATCAATCACTCCGTGGTATTTTCTTGAGTCAGTCCAAATATGCCCTTGAAATTTTAAACAAACATGGAATGCCAACCTGTGATACCTATGCCACATCAATGGCACATACCAAGAAAATGGATGTTGATTTGCATGGGAAATTGGTTGACCCTACCAAATACCAAAGTATTATTGGGTCTCTATGTATCTAATGACCAGTGGGCACGGCATTGTATTCTTGTATATCTTTGCTCCCGTTATCGGTCGAGACCAACTGAAACTCACCTCTCTAAGGCTAAAAGAATCCTCCGATACATCAAGGAACCATTAACTTGGGGATCCGGTATCCAAGGATTCGGTTTTGAACTAATAGCTTTTTAGGCGTTGATCACGCAGTCGCTTAGATTCTCGGAAAAGTACTTGAGAGCTCTACAATTTCTTGGTGATAAACTAGTGTCATGGCAATCGAAGAAGCGAGGATTGTACATCGCCGTCCTCAATCGAAGCGAGAATATGTAGCCATGTCGCGTGTTGTGCTCAAGTCATTTGGATGAGAACACAACTCAAAGACTATGGTTACATATTTGACAGATCCCGATGTCTTTGCGACAATCGAAGTGCTATTGCGATCTCGTGCAACTCGTTCAACATTCAAAATCAAAGCACATCGATCTTGATATCATTTCATCAAGGAGCACGTGGAAAAGGGTACCGTTGAATTGTACTTTGTGTGGTCCGAATACCAACCGATGATCTTCTCACCAAAGCCTTAGCCCCGCTAGGTTTAATGAGTTGGTCCACGGATTGGTATCGGTGTTTGACTCGAGGAACTGGATGAACTTTTAAAACATTCTTAAAACCACCAAACACCAAAACCTCTTTTGTAAATATTTTCAAAAACAAAATACAAAATATAAAATCGATAAAACTCAAAAATATTCTTCTATCTATATTTCTTTCAACATAGCAAGTACAAATCTTCCGTCAACACTTTACTCTTTCAAAATTCAGTATTTTTTCCTGGTCAAGTGTTGAGAGGGAGAAAGTAAATATTTTTTGGTTTCATAAAACCTTGTACTTGCATGTTACCAAATCCCGGTTGTTTCTTTGATAATGGTGGTCACATTTCTGGTTTACTGACACTTCCCAGGCTCAAATTTATAAAATTTCATTATTTCTTAAGTCAAGGGGGAGTGTCATCAAGTTTCTTTCCAAATATCATATTTTACGTAACCAAAATGGAAGTTAAGGCGTTGGATGAAAATGGTTAAGGTGGAGGGACTGAAATTGTCAAAAGCTTAAACTAATTTTTAATAAAACTCTCCACCTAATTTCAAAACACATTTACTTCAACATTTATTATCCTCAACCACCTAATCCTACGACTAAGCTTCAATCCTCAAAACCGTGTGTTTAATCTCGAATTTATCACGATATGGATGTTCAAATGCAAAATGTGGATGCACCAAATGCTCTCACTGTTGAAGACATCTTCCCTGACGGTTACACAATGAAGATTGGAAAGAATAACCTCAGAGCTGATTTTGATAACTTCACCTGTTCCGAGTCTTCGTGTCAGATTGCAGTGGATATTCTGAAGACTCACCCTTACCAGAACATGCTCACTAACTCTGCTACTATGCCGAAGATCTATCTTCACCAATTCTGGCACACGATACAAAAGGTTAGAGGTCAAAATGTTGTGACAGTGACGCTTAACCACAAACAAGTTACCATCACTCCTGCAGATTTAAGGGTTGTTCTTCTTCTTCCTACCATCCAGCCTGCCGATTACTCTGCTACTCCTACTGAAGAGGTCGCTCTCCAGTTCATGGTCGACATCGGCTATGATGAAGCTGCCGGGGTAATCACAAAGCACTCATATGTGGATCTTAAGAACATCCCCCAGCCATGGAGAACCCTCTACATCATGATTGCCAAGTCAGTTTCTGGACGTGACAGTGGTTTTGAGCATCCAAAGCTCATGGAACTACAAATATTTTGGGCCATGGTCAACATGAATCATATCGAATTTGCAGCTCTGATTTGGGACGACATGATGTCATACCTTAAAAAGCCTGGCACCAAAATCCCTTACATTAGATACACCAAATTGTTGATCCAAAGGGCTCTAGGGAATAATCTTGATATTCCCTTGAGACTTGATGACCCCAAAAATCACTCCGTGTAGCTTGAGCCCAAACTCAATGTTGTCAGATTTAAGGACTCAACAGCGAAGAAACAAGGTGCGGTATTACCTAATTGCCTTCTCACAACTGATACCAAGGGACTACAATCGTACACACGTTATTTGGAAGCAGTTGCATTAGGCAAAGTGGGATTCATGGATGAAAAATCTTCTGGCACACCTGTTAGGAAAACCAGAAGAGGCAGTGCAGGAAGTGTTACGAGCACTGAGAGTATTAGAAGGTATCCAAAGAGGAGTCCCTCCTGTAAAAGGAAAGTTCCATTAAAGGAGGCAATCCCTATTCCCAAACCTGAACCGCAACAAAAGCTAATGGACGAGGACTCAGAAGACACTGATACGGACGAAGAGGTCATCTACTCTGAAACTCCAATCGATGATACTTTGACAGTAGCAAAACCTCTAAGTCCAAAAGTCGATAAAGGTAAAACCCGATTCTTGAGCCAAAGGAAGAGGAGAGCTCGGATGAAGAACCACCGACAAAGACTATTGGAAAAAGTTAAAGAATCTCGAGACTCCAACATGTTGCTCGAGAATTTACCCGTGAACAAAATCGTGGCCCCGGAGGGTCAGTGGTGGAACTCAAGCCACACCGGCTCGTCGCGGTTAATCAACCCAATAAGGGAATTGGTACCACCACCCACGAACAACAACAAAGGCAACTGGAGGATTCTATCAAATATGACTTTGAGGAACTAGAAATGAGAAGTCCAGAAAATTCTCGATGAAGATGTTGAGGCAGCAGCTAAAGAAAATACGTAAAAGAAGCTCAAGCTCAAGCGGATGAAGAAGCCGGGATTAAGGTCAAGAACTGGCAACTGGAAAAGATGACGATATTGATTATGATGATTTTCTTCTAGATAGTCCAAAGACGCTCCAAGGAACTAACTTCCGAGCCACCAAAGGACCACGAGCCTCCTCATGTCTCATCATCATCGACTCGTCTTCTCACTCTTCACCTCCATCATCCAAAGGCACAACCAGATCCGCATCCAAGTCAAGAAAGAAACCAACCGACTCTTGGATATCCCGAGCTAAGACAAAGATTGTCAAAGCGCGTCGACAAGTCGAAAGAAAGACGTGACCAACAAAAAGTGAATCAACTCACGACGGGATCAATATTCTACAAGATGGGATAAACGAGATGTTGAGTGAAAGGAGCATATCCGAAGCTTCTCAAAGGAGATTTCCAAAGGAAATGAAGAAGACGGCTAGAGAATATACTCACAAGTTTCTTCTTGGCGTCGTCCAGGAGTGACAAAGAGATGTTCACCGACAACTCTATCCAAATCTCATGCATTGGCCAAACAAACAATCATATCAACGCCCTTAATCGTTATAATCAACCCAATCGAGCCTCTGACTTTCTCCAATGCGAATTGGTTTCCAAGCTTGTACTTCAAATGTCTAAACGATCTGCAACATTTACTTCTGATGAAGGTAAACTGCTTGAAGCATTGCTGGAATACCAACTTATAACGGGATGCAAAGCGGCAGCTGAAACGGCTAAGCGTCCTAGAGACGATGATGATCCGGATAAAGACAAAGAATCGAAACGCAAGAAGAAGTCTAGTGAATCCTCCTCTATGCCACCACCAACCCAAAGGACTCCAACCGAGAGACGATCTCCTCCACGTTCTACTGCTGATAAACCTCAGGATTCTGAATTACCACCATCCACAGAGAAAACCGGTGATCATTTCGAATACACTGGTGGTGACGATGAAGAGATCCCAGAGCCCCAACAACAACCCACCTCTCCAACCACAACAAAGAAACCGAGTCCTCATCAAGCCAAAGAAGAAGATGAAGACCGATGTTCTCATGGCTAGATGATGATACAAGCAAGAATATGACCGGTTTTCTAGACTTGTTGATGCTACTCCTCATTACGAAGGTCAAGAAATGGTAGATGGCCGTACTATGGAGCATGTGAAGTTTATACAAGAGCGCTTCGAGTGAAGAAGATGACTAAGGTCGAGCTAAAGAGAATCAAGAATGATGCCTTCCAACCGCTTAAAGACATTTCGTAGTGCAATTGAAGTCGAATACCATCTCGACAACATTTCCCGAGCCATGTCAAACAATATCGATTGGCTCAATCCCAAGCTTACATCGACTTCACAAGACAAGACAAAGCTCCTACTACACAGATCGGACCAAACCTCTACCAACAATTGGCCGACGGATCAAACTCAAATTCCATACCGTTACTTCTTCAACAATGACCTCGAATTTCTTCTACACGGTAGCGATGTTACAAGGAAGTACGCTACGTCACTCACAATTCCTTTTCCAGCAGCAATCTATTCTAACAATCCAGCCATCGAGGAAGAAGCCTCACATATGTTTGTTTCCAAAGTGGAAAAGTATGACCTTGATGCAATGTATGGGATTCATCATTGGCCTGAACGCCAAAGAATCTTCTACAAAAGCTGCCAGGTTCAAAAATCGAAGAAGGAAGTGTTTAGTGATAAATGGATCGTTGCTATTAAGCATGTTACTCTTTCGTCAAAGTGGGACTACACATTCCTCAAGAACATTGTGGTCAAACGACAAGACGAAGAGGACTATGACTTCTGTGAAGCGGATTTTTTGAGATTGTCGCTAAATGACATTGAAGATATGTATCTCGCTAAGGTGCAAGGACGAATGCGACATTTCTCTACAACTATCCAACGCGAATACATCAAGTCATTACTCATCTACATCAGAAGCATAGTGATCCAAGAACGTGTAGAAGACATACAGCTTGCCATGGAATCGACGACGCGTGTTAACCTCACTAAACCACGGCTAGACCTTCCCGACATAAACCAACTTCCTCAAGTACACCTCATGACAAACCATTTGGAGTAGTCTACCATAGTGAACTATACCGAAATTGCTTAATGGCGTGCAAAGAGCTTCATAAGTTTGGGGATCATACACTGAAGAAAGTCAGGGATGGTTTAGCTTATCGGTTAAAGGTGATACAAGAAGGCATTGGGTCACCTAAGAGATGGAATTCGAGGGAGAAACGAGATGTGAAAAAGATCATCACTCGCATCGATGAAAGGTTGTTCAGAAGGGATCAGTTTAGAACTTTGGAGAGTTTCGTAGGTGGTCGTCCCAACATATCTCTCACATGCTATCAACGTCCATAACGCATTCCCGGAGTTATTGCTGGACTACCTGATTCTCCTGGTAACCCTTGATTTGGTTCATTATCTTATCATTTGGATGTGTGATTTTAATCTGACTATGGCTTGTGCACACATAACAGTGTACAACCCGTACTTGTAATGAAAGGACTCTGTGGTACGCTTCAGTGCCACAATCCTATAAAAGGAGCGAAAGCGTCTTACTTTTGAGTAAAACATATCAAAACTTTCACTTTTCAAAGTTTTGCTCAAAAGGACAAGTACTTCCCCTTATGATTTTCAAAACCTCAAAAGTTTATATCACTTGTTGAGGGGGAGTATTTGCTTAAAAACTTTGTTCACAAAATTGTTCTTCGTGGTAATCTTCCCACAAAACTCGAAATGGACATATTCGATATCAAATTTCATCAAAAATAACATTTATAAGCCTTTTTTGAGGGGGAGAAAAATCATGTGATAAGAAATATGTTGTGAATTGCTAATGAATCGTTGTGCTACAGACTTAACCAATGAATTGACGAGATCTTAAATGTTAGTAACTCGAAAAGACTTGTCCGGACGGGTAATAATTTCAAGCTAGTTCGCTAGTAATGTAAGCGTGTCTCGAAGGACTTGTCCGAGTAGAATGTACCATTCGAGAAAATCTTGGTAGACATGAACTTTGACGGGTTTGACAACCTTCGAGGTTGGTCCACACCTTCAAGTAGTTATTAGAGCTAATTGTCACGAAAAAGTCGACAATGTAACTCTTCAAGTATGCAACGAACTTAGTGTCTCACGGGATTGTCTATCTTGAGTTGATCAATTTAAAAGTGCGCTCTTCTCTCACCGTGCGATTTCGTCAAAATACTTAAGCACGTGTGGAGGGGAGTATTCGCTAAGTCTTAAACTCTCAACAGTTGTATTAAATGCTTTTACTCATAACCACTTTGAGAGATTTTCATGAAAATAGTTTTATGGCAACATAGGTTAGTCATGGAGTTGTAAGGTGACTAAGGTTAGGAATAACCGTCCTATGATCCGCCAGAGCCGGAGGGATCTACCCAAGGACACCACCAATAGTTAGAATTAGAAGTCCTTAGGTTTGATTATAAAAAGGAGAAAATGAGAATTGGAGAAAGAAGGAGTTGAAGAATGAAAAGGAAAAGTAAAGAAAAGGGTGAAAAGAAATAGCTCTCCTAATTATTCAACTTAGGGCAGACATCGGGTTCAATTCATATGCTACTGGTTGTCACTTGATAACCCCGGTATTTAAGATCAAAGTCGTCACGGACCCAGTGACGCATGCACTAAACCTTCTTAACCACTCAAGTTTCTCTCAACAGAATCTTGTTTCATTCTCACAGCGAACCCTACGTAAACTATCAACTTTCTCTTAGAGATTGCCGGTATTGAAGAAGGAGACCCTCTCCTAGTCTCCGCTCAGAAAACCAAAGCGCACTATTGAGTCTAGAGCCACGAGATTCATCAAAAGATCTCTTAGGTACACTTGACAATTCATCGCTTGTCGCTCAACAATAAGAACACAAGTGATATATTATTGAGTCCTTCACGGATCTTAGCAACTGTCGAGAACATTTATGAGGGGTTCACAAGCGTGATCCTTAGTGATTGAATGGAAACTACCGCTTGGGTCAACATCAAACGACCTCGACAACAGTCACCGGTAACTCCTTGCGAGTTACGCTTAGTGTGTCTCAAACGGTCTGATCGTGGGATGATGCTTGGTGTACCTCGGCGACTCACCGAACTGTAGGTGTACTTCAGACATCGCGTTATCTCACTTGTGGGAATCCGGTTCAGAACGACCTTTGTGAGAATTAGAGTTGTGTTTTCACACTATGTTGTTACCACTCAAGTTCAAACTTGTGTTACCGGATTATTTCTAACCTATGTTTTATGTTTTCTTCTTATGGATGCTTGCGGGTGGAAAAGATCGTGCATATTCTCCACATGCTCATACCTACAACATCACTAATTGAAGTTCTCTAAAAAGGCAACACAAAGTCAGATTGATTCTTCGTCAAGTCAAAGAATCTACAAAGTTTAAAGACTAAAAGAACTACATCAGTACTAAAATCCAACGTTAAAGAGCGTGTGAGCATGTTGGAGAAAGACGTGGAAACACTGGAGCAACGAAGCGGGCCTGATTCAGATAACCACAACATACCATCACTTCCATCACAAAGAACCAAGATCAAAGAACAAAGAAAATGATGACGTCAAAGCAGAATTCTTCAAAGGAAACAATTTCCCTACACTGGGGAGATTGTTCGAATCAAGGAACTTCTTCTCACAAGAAAGAAGAATGTCAGAAGACTTCAAAGCTACTATTACATCAGCACCTACAACGCTTAAAGATCAAATCATCAATCACTAACACTTAGGGAGAGATTGTTGGAATCACTCCTAAACTAGAATTCAAGTGTTAGTAATTAATATGTAATAGTTAGCTTAATTATGGCTTTTATGTTAGTAATCAAGGCTAGGCTTATGTAGAAAGCCCATGAGCCTATGTCAAAGCCCAATAAGGGAAAGGAAGGAAACTTGCATGTTGCCCTAGTTCCCTCCTATAAATACCTCATGTAAACCATCCTTAGATGGTTGGTTGTTCACTTTACTACATTACTCTACGCATATCCTTTCTTCATTTATTCGTGTGTGTTGTTTAGTGTTCATCCAATCCTTTCTCTTCTATATTTCTTATATTGATGCTTGTGTTACATAAATGGGAACCTAACAAGAGTAAATTACATGGTTCAACCCTGTAGTTTAGGCCAATCCCTGATTGACCTTTTATTTTCTTGCTACCTAATTGATCCTTATAATGAAACTATTGCACACCGTCCACCCTTGTACCTAAATCTTTATAAGCCTCCCTGTTATCCCACCCAATCCTAAGGGTATTTCCGCCTTTCCATGTTTATCGCTTATTCATAAGTAAAATACTGCCCTGTCTTTTTATTTCACATCCAAACTTAATACTTTTGTTTCCCCCATGTTTCTCTCACCCACCTACCCAAAACCATTCATCTTCTATAGTCAAATACCCTAATCTGATCTAGCTAATGCAATGGTGGCCTCGATATCCCAATGATCAATGCATGAGACACAGGAGGATGTTGATGTTTATGTAGCTTACGGTATGATACGGTTTTTCTATTCAATATTTGAATCATTTTTGTTTTTTCAGTTTCGTTTGAGTATGTACGAGTTAGTATTGAGTTTAAGAAGGAAACCTCTAATTTTGATCATCTAAACAAAACCCTAATTTTTTCCTTTTTGTTGTTATTGTTTTTGCAACAATTAAAGAGGCATATACAAATGCTCGTTTTCCTTGAAGCTTAATTATGTTGGGATGTTTACTGAACCACCGGTAGGACTTATGAAAATAAAGACTTTTCTTTTTTTGACTGCATTGATATTTATGAGTTCTTAGTCCATGAGCTTAATGTTTTGGTTAAGAAAATAAGATTCAGTGGTACATAATGTACTACAGGTTTCTAGGCCTGGTATAAACTTAGACAATGGATTATATGCTTTAGGAAATGATGATGATGTTGGAAAAATGGTTGAGTACATTAGGCTTGGCTACAAGATGATTGAGGTCTTTATATAACATGAGAAGACTAATGTATACACTTATACAGAGTCGGCCTATAACACACCATCTAAAAGGTGTGTGATTGAGGAACTTCCTGATGATGTGATACCTCAAAATGCACAGCCAAGTAAGATGAAACCTAGAAGAGCATTTTCATGTTCTTGTGCTAAATAAATCAATGTTAGATGGAAAGACAACCATGCAAATGTGATTGGTGAATGTAGTGCTAGGAATGAAGTTGGTGAAAGCAGTCAGCCTAACACTACAACCCAAACTGAGTTTGCTGAGAAGTTCTACTTTGTTTCTGATCCTTTCATGGGAGCAGATGATTTTGATCCTTTCTTTGGTTTAGATAGTCAACCTATAGCTACTACAACTGAATGTGTTGGTAAGGGTAAAAGGGTGGCATTAGATGATGACCAAGTCCATATAGCAGATGATCATGGGGAAGTAAATGAAACAGAGGATGAAAACATGGATGAGGATAGAAGTTATTGATGTGTTAGTGGATGAGGAAAATGAATTAGTTGATGTAGCAGTTGACATGGATCATTTTGACAGAGCAAATGCTAACACAATGGGAAATGAGGATAGACTTGAGTTTAATGTAGATGAGGACTTTGATATTGATATTGGCATTAATGTTATAGACAATGAAGAGTTTGAGAGTGCTTCTGATGAAGATGCAATAGACAGGATTAGGAAAAGAAACTAAAACAACTTAAGACATAGAGCTAGCTTAAAGATGGTGGTCTGCATAAGGTTCATTTTTTTGTTGGGCAAGAGTTTGCTAGTTCTGCTTAGGTAAAAGACTTGGTGCATAAACATTCCATTAAAACTAAGAGAGCTTATCTAAAGAAGAGTGATAAAGTGAAAGTGAGGGCTGAATGTAGAGGGAAAATTCATTTGTTTCATAATAGTAGTGATGTAGGCCAATTCAAGTTGTTAGGCCTAGTCAAGTAGATGGGTCAATTCAAGGAGGTGAGTCCAATCAAAAGGTTAAATGAACAAAAGGGAAAATTGGATCAAGTAGGGGGTATGAGAGTCCATTAAAGCAGTCAAAGTCAAAAAAGGTAGGTAGTAAACCTACCTTGAGAAAAGTAACAAACAATCAATGTCCTTGGGTTTTTATGTATCCAAATTACAAGATGAGACATGGAAGGTGAAAACATTTTATGACACACATAAATGTCTACAATCAAGGAAGATCAAGTATTGCCTTCTTGATTTTGTTTCGAAGATATTATGGATCAAATTGAGACAAACCCATAAATACCAATCAAGAATATTCAAGAACGATTACAAAAGAAGTTTCAGTTTGAGATGTCTAAGATGAGGGCCTTTAGGGCAAAAACAAAAGCAGTTGAACATGTTAGAGGTGATTTCACTCTTCAAGATATAAGCAGTTGAGGATTATGTTCTAATGTTGCAACATAAGAATCCTAAAACAACTATTAGAATTGGAGTGGAAAGTGAAGGCACCATATGTGTCCAACACGGATATTTAAGAGGATCTATGTGTATTTAGAGCATCTAAGGAAGGGTTGAAAGCTTGTATGAGGCAATTTTGAGATTCGATGGTACATTCATGAAAGGACCATTCCCTGGTCAACTGTTAATAGCAGTTGGTGTGGACCCAAACAATGACATTTATCCTTTGGCTTATGGGATTGTGGAAACAAAATTAAGGGAGTCATGGACTTGGTTTTTTGAACATTTTAAATGAGACTTAGATCTGCAAGACAACTTTAAATTCTTCTTTATAAGTGACGGATAGAAGGTAAACTTTCATTATAATTTAGCCATATCATTTTACTTTAGCGTTTCATACACATTAAAGCTTTTTTTTAACGGTATCATACCATCTATTACGAGCTATTTCTGCAAAGATAACACATATATATTTCCTTAGGCACATTCATGAGAACATGAAGTTAAAGTGGAGTGAAATTACATACAAAGACTTATTATGGAAGGTCAGAACGGCTTTGACAAGACTCACAATTTAATGAAGCTATATTTCAACAAAGACCGTTATGATTGGATAGCAAAGATACCACCAATGCACTAGGTTAGATCACACTTCTCGGGTAAGCCATAACAATTTTAGATACGATGAGTGTCTAAATACTCAACATTTTTGTACAAAATAAACGCAAAATCATCCGAAAACACTCGAAACACATCAAAATGATCAAAATATCACAAATCGGTGTTTTATGTGTTTTAAATGCAAAAATATCAAAATCGTTGTTTTATGTGTTTTAAATGCAAAATATCAAAATCGGATGAAAAACATATCAAATTTGCAAAATTGCGTTTGATCCCCAAGTTTCAAAAGTTGTCAAAAAGCACCCCTGAGCACATAATTTCAAAGTAAAGTCACCAAAGGTCCTTTTAAATCATAAGTTGTCAAATTTAGTCCTTTGGTGAAAAATATCAAAGTTTGAGAAAATTACAAAATGGTCCTTCAACTTTGAAAATTCGCGAAATGGCCCTGGAAAATTGCAAAATGGCAATTTTGGTCCTTATACTTTGAAGGCTGTCACTTGTGGTCCCTTGGAATAACTTTTCGAAATGGCAGCAGTGGTCCTTGAAGTTTCAGAAATTACAAACAAGCCCTTGTATTAATAAACCTTTAATACTTCTTTTGGACCTTGAACCTAATAGTGACCCCCGCCACAACCTATTTTGAACCCTCCCTTTATTAATAACCAGTCAAAGCTTTGGTCAAAACAACCAAACGCACCAAAACCTTATCACCTTTTCTTCCTTCACCGCTTTCAGAAAACCCGCTTTACCCATTCCCAGCTCACTTTTTCCTCTCCTCACACTCCACCTTCATAACAATCCAAGATACATTATAATCTCTCCTCCCAAACACTCAAGCTCATCCAAATTGTTAAAACTCCATTTCCGCCAAAATGGAATGAAGGGCCATGATCACCTTAAGTCATCCAATGGTGGAGATTTTGATGGGATTTAATCGAGATGAAAGAGAAAGAAGTGGGCATATAAAAGGGAGGAAAGAAGCAAGCATAAGTAGTTAGTTTTGTAGTTAGTTAGTTTTTCTTAGTTTTAATTAAGCTTTCAGTTTTTTTTGTCTAGAACTTCTTGTTCTAGTCCATTTACTTTTATTGTCATTTTATTTAAATGTAATTTTATTTTCAGTTAATGCAATTTAAATTCCAGTTTTTTTTAAGTCCATTGCAGTTTACGAATTTTTCCATGTTCGCAAATCTTGTCCTTTGATTGTTCAAAAGTATTTGCTTAGTTGTCTAAACTCATTCGAGTTTTCGTCAATAGTGCAAAAGAATCGCTTTTAAGGTCTCAAACAAATTTTAAAATCGGTTTCATGGTATTCGCCCAAAAAGGGTTGTTTGGATTAAGCTCATTTTGTGTGTCAAATGCATTTTTGGTTAAGTGAATCTTTGTCATTGATTAGCATATAGATTTAGAAGTCATCTAGTGTCTATTTGTTAAATGTCCTTTCTATTTTTCAATTTTTAGTGGTAACTTAAGCGCACTTTTAATTAAGCTCTGTCCCAAACATGCCTCTTGTACCATTTTTTTCTGTTATGTGTTTGCAGCCCCAACAGTAGCTCCAAACAGTCCCCTAGCAGCTTGTTATAAGCCCCATAGTAGCTTAAAATTAGTTTTTTAGGATCTTCACTATATGTGTTTATTATGTTCAAACTTGTTTTAGTTGTTAGTATAGTTTTGGTAGCTTGAAATTGCCCTTGAATAAGCCATTGTAGGCTGTTTTTCCAGCAACATACTCGCACCATTTTAGTGCTTTTTCTTGTAGCTTGTTTGAGCCTTGAAAATTGTCCCTTTGTCCCTTTTTTTTATAACTGTTGCAGCCCCCCTAGAACTGTTACAACAGCAGCCCTAGACCCCTTCCTTCTCAGCTTATTTTTGAGCAACAAAAAAGGCTCAAAATTGTATGAAAATTGGTCTAGGTGTTCATTGGCTGGTACTTTTCATCTGTTTTAGCTTGTTAAAGGATTAGCTTTTCATTTAATAGCTTATTACGTGGCTCAAAGTTGGTAGTATAGGCTATTATTGTATTAGTTTGCTTGTTTACCTTTTTGCTTATTTCATGCTCAATTGCTAATATTAGACTTGCTTATTAGTTAATCTCTGCTTATTTAGCTTAAGGTAGTGCTTATTAGGTTCCCTTGAATTAGTTAGATTAGTTTCTCTTGTCGTTAGCTTTTTTTTTTTTAGTTTTATTTTGTAGTTTGCTAAACCAAACAGCCCCTTAGATAGCTAAAACAAACAGCCCCTTAGATAGCTAGAACCAAACAGACCCTTAAGCTTATTTGGGTAGTCCGCTGGTGGTTTAAGCTGTTAACACCTTATTTTAGCTTTTCCTAAGTTTTAATTTTGTCAAAATTCCTACTGTGATCTGAAGTTTAAGTTGCCAAAAAGAAAAAAAAATAAGTTGGAAAAAGGTGGGGACTGAGATTCGAACTCAGGGTCTGCTGAACCAACCTTCCACGCCCCAACAGACAACACGCTCAACCATCTCTGCTACTAGGTCTCTTTTGTTATTGTTTGGCATATTTAATATTTAAGGTAGTTAGGAAGTTTTTAGCTTATTAAGTTTAGACCTTATTAATTGCTTATTTCCACAAGCAATGCTCACCTTTTTTATTTTTCTTTAATTCTATGTCATTTAAGGTATTTATTATAAAATTTTCAGATTTTTCTAAATTTGTTTAGTATTTTTTATTAATTAATTAGTATTAATTAGTTTTTAATTCGTAATAAATAAATAAAAACTCAAAAAAATATTCCGCTTTTTCCTAAAATTTTCTTTTGTCATGTAGAGCGAGGAAAATTGTTTTCACATTCGTGAGGCCTTCTATTTCATAAATTTTACGTTTATCTTGCGCCCAACGTAATTTTTGTACATAACGACGTTTTCATTTTAAGTTACGTTTTAGATATTTTAAGTTTACGTTTAGTTAAAATAGTTTATTTAAGTTATTTTGTTTTATAAAATCACTAAAACATCATTTTAATTATAGTGATAGCGTTTATTTAATAGATTTTATCTTTTAATTTCCTTTAATTTGCATTTAAGCCGTTGTAATTTGTTGACTTTTCCCGTAGTTATAGTATCAATCAAATCCTTTTCCGTTCAAATTCCTCGATCACTAAACGTTTGATAATCCATTGCACAACTCATTGGGACATAACGACCCGGAAACACTATACTCCTCGGATCTTCATTGCATTTGTGTCGAACTGTTTTAAGTACATTACTTACCGGTCATTCACAAGTGACCGGTTGTGTGATTAGACTTGACGGTTTTGCGCAGATCAATACCATTATCATGTTTACAGTTTTACTAGTTTTCTAATTAGAATATGTTTAACAGGAGGATAAAGCGATTTGTTGATAAAGAACATATGTGAGGTTTTAGCGGTCGGTTGGTAGATGATAGGATAGGCCTATAATAAGCACCCTTAAGTATGCTAGAAAGCACTTAATGAAAATGATCTTGATTGTGAAACAAGTGATAAAGAAAAGTGATGGACCACTTACACCCATTGCTACTAAGTTGTTTAATGTGGTGAAGGCTCAAGCAAGTGAGTGCATTGCTCAATTTAATGGAGGGAATTTATATGAGGTTAAAGGTCCATTTTGAGTGTTATGAATGCAATATAGAATACACCCACTTTGAATGTATAAGTTGTTTTGACTTAAAAAGTCAATCACTGAAATTCCTTATGTTCAGGTTTAGTTTCATACTTCCATGTGAATGCCACATACCATTTAACCATTTTAGTATGCAAAGTCTATTGACTTAAAAAGTCAACCCATAAATTTACCCATTACTTGTAAAGTACTCACTTTATCCAGAGTATTGACTACTTATTCATTGTAAACCAACCCATTCACTTTAACTAATACAATGAAAGTCTGCAACCATTGATTTTACCCATTTTAAACCATCCCATTGACCACTTTATTCATTACAAACTTAAGCAACTCATTCAAAATATAACACAAACAATTAAGTTCATAAGCAACTCATTCATTCATTAGAGATTAAAATCTTAACAAAACACAAAACATAGGCTAATGTTACATAATCATAGAACAAACCACTACTAAATCCAAACACCTACATCATTTGACCAGTCTAAGATAATATATTTAACAACACATGGCAAGAAAGATCCAATCCAATTCGTAATCAGATATTTCTTGACCCTGACGCGATCATCTTGAGCTTCTCTCAATTTGGCTTGAAGTTGTTGATATTCCTTAAGAGTAGATTACAACTGCACGCTAGCACATTAGGGGGTCCACCCAATCAAGAACCTACACTCCGAGTCCTGTAAAAGAAAACCATACAAAATAATTACCTCTTTATCGATAATCATTAAACCCTAAATACCAAATTTTGAAATCAAAATCTTTACCAAATCGGGACAAGCATAAAACCGATGGCATGGATTCCTTGGTGTCCATGATGTACGAATAATTGTACATTTTCCACAATGACAAATAAACCATCATCGATTCAAAGTATGTGGATTTGTTAATTTGAATAACTGTGTGTTTATGTTTGTGTGAGTTAGTGTGTGTGTGTGTGAGAGAGAGAGAGTCTTTAACTTACATAAGTTGTGTTTGACAACTATTAAACAAAATAAAAAATTTGAAAATAATTATAAAATAAGTGATAAACATGGAAAGATGGAAATACCGTTGGGGTTGGGTGAGATAACGGGGAGACTTAACTGGATTTGGATATAAGGGTGGACGGTGTGCAATAGTTTCATTATAAGGATCAGTTAGGCAATTTAAATAGATAAGGACTCAATCAGAAATTTGCTTAAACCACATGAACGAACAATGTAATTTACTCTATATAGAATAAATATGGACCTTCACTTCCTTCCCCTAATATTCTCATATTTATTCATGAGGCATCACAAAATTCACCCTTCACCCAATTATCATCATCTTTCTTTTTTCATTTCATCATGGCCCTTACAAACTTACCCTTTCTTTCTATGCATACCTTCTTCTTCACATCCAATTTTATCCCTCAGATCCAATCTTTACATGTTATTCTCAAATCATTTTCACATTGTTTCAGAAATCCCATATACAAGCTTATGAGCATTTTCCATTTAACAATTTGTTGGATCAGTTGTATGGATTCAAGAAAAAGGTTACATGCATTATTATGATTTCATTTAGACCGAAATAATCGAAAGATCACATAAAAATGGATCCAGATGAGAACCCCGTAAAAGACCCAAGATGCTCACAATTCACCGTGATGAAAGTCGCAAATATTGCTGTGAATATGTTGATTTTCATTGTCACGTTAGCCTTGTGTAATGTCTTACACATGCTCTTACGCCCTTATTCCCAACCTCGCATCATATCTGAAGCCATTGTAAGCGATATTTCGTTTTGTAATCATACGTGCATTAATCATTTGTGCATGTTAATGTTCTTACATGCAAGCAATATTTAGTTTTTATGTTTTTGTTCACTTGATGAATTCAGGTAGGATTTTTCTTGAGCAACTTACCAATTTTACGTAACAACTTCAATGAGGACGCCAATATGGCACTTGGCTATGTAGCGGAATTTGGAATGATTTTACACATGTTTGTCATGGGCCTTGAAATAGACCCTGCCATATTTACTCGGTTACCAATTCGTGAAGTTAAGGTGGCATGTACAGGATTGCTACTAACTTTTTTACTAGCGGTTTTGTGACTCCAATGTTACAACTTAGTTATGAGCCAAATTTTGAGTTTGATGTCTTCATTTCACTCATTCTAGCTGGAACGGCCTCTCCCCTCCTCACCCGTATCATTAATGACCTAAAGATTGGGAAATCCGACATTGGGAGATTCTTGATCTTAACAGCTGTCATATCTGATCTCATTTCTATTCTGGTATTCACTATAGGGTACATTATTTTTGATCCTCTAGACGGTTTTGCAATCAGAAGTATCTACGAGGTCCTCCTCATGGTTGGAGTTCTTATCGTTCAGACTATTTTAGCGGCTAAATGTATACCACTTCTCATGAGGTGGGTGGATAGTCAAAATCCACAAGGGAAGTTAATGAAGGGTTCCCATTTGATTGTCTCGATAGCAAGTCTTGTACTTGTTTGTAGTTTTTCGCCATTGATAGCACATTTTAATATGATGTTAAGTGTGTTTTTGGCCGGTATTGTTATGCCTCGTGATGGAAGGCTATCTAAATTGTTGGCTGGGAAAGTTAAGTATTTCTTTGGACTACTATTCTTTCCGGTATTCATGTTTTGGGTCGGGTTTGAAGTTGACTTCAGTGAATTCGAAGTGCGTAACTTACTCACTTGGGCTAGCATATTCTTCCTCTTTGCAATCATACTTGTTGGTAAAATTTTAGGATGCCTTATTTCCGGGGCTATGTTAGGGTTTCATTGGCAGGATTCTGTTGCATCTGGTTTGCTTCTAAGTATTAAGGGCCACTTCCATATATTCATGGCTCTCTTGGCTAAGCAAGTAAGCTTCTTAACTTTCCTCAAACATAATTTTATTAGAGATCGTGATGACTCGGTGTACCAATATATTTATCCATGTTACAATATTAGCTTTTTCTAAATCTATTGTTGACTTCTATAGATGGATACTTATAAATTACTAGTATCCGTTTTACCCTTAATCGCCTAATCTATAAATGTAAGTTTGAGCCAGCGACGTCTCAAATAAAATGGTAAAATTGACATTTTACTAACTAGATACTGTATCAACTGTACATATTTTACATCAAGACTTTTTGCTTGTGTATATTAATTGGAACAGAGAGGCTAAAATGATTCTTATCGTGCCATGACATAAATCTTATTTCGTTGTTGCTGATACAGAGAGATATAATTAGTCCCTCAAGCAGTATTGTTATGGTACTAGTTTGCTTCCTCACCTTCATCTATGCTCCATGGGTGGTTAAGAACATTATCAAGCGTGCAAGGAAGCAATCACCTACACAACGAATGGCACTTCAATGGCTCAACCCTTCAAACGAGCTAAAAATAATTCTCTGTCTCCACGGTCCTGAAAACGTTCAGTCGGCTATTAATTTTATGGAGATTACCCAAGGGCCAACAGAACCTAGGATGATGGTTTACGTGAACGATATGATTGAGTTAACAGACACGACAACATCCACGGTAGCACGTGGAGAAGGAATGGATGCAATGAGTATAACAGACGAAGGGGTCTTAGAGATGCGAGAAAATATCACCAATACTATACAAGCTTATGTGAGTGACCAGAGTGAAGGAATTGATGTTATGAGATTGCTTACACTTTGTCCTCTTGCAACGATGCATCAAGACATTTGCACAGTCGCAGAGGATTTGATGGTTTCGTTGATCATTCTCCCATTCCATAAGAATCAACAACCTGATGGCAAGTTCAACACTAACCATCTGGCGTTTCGTAGTGTCAACAGGAAGGTAACACTATACCATAAATTTTATACATGTAAACCAGAACCAGCAATTTACGCATTCAACTTATAAATGGGTCGATTACGACTCTGTTCTATTTCAAAAGAGCTAACTCAAAGAATTTAGCAAGAATACATTGAACGGGTCAAATGGGTAAAAGTCACAGTATTATTTTTTATTGCAAACTACCTCCTAAATCCTTCTTATTTATAGAACAAAAATATGTAGAACTAATTATTCTAGGATCACAACTAAAAATATATTGATTGTCTACATGCCTTATAAACAAGATTAGACAAGATGGTGTTTCCAAGTCAGCCAGAACCGACCTTTTTTCAGTCCGTGTTAAGATTTTAATGGCCCAGTTCGACATGACCCTCTCCAACCCCTTTACCCCGCCTCTCATTTTGCCACATCCATTGACGATATTATGCATTGCCATTTGATGAAAATAATTATGAAATTGACATGACACGCAGGTTCTACGACATGCACCATGTTCAGTTGGAGTTTTAGTGGACCGAGGTCTTGGATCAACCCAGCTATCAAGAGAAACACAATGCATAAGTGCGGCAATCATTTTCATAGCAGGAAAAGACGACCGTGAAGCACTTGCTTATGCAGGTCGAGTAGCAAGACACCCGGGAGTGAAACTAACAGTTATAAGATTCCTTTTAGACACAAATGGAAACAATGTGTCTTCAAGAATAACAAGAGCCAGAGCCAACACAACAGAATTTGAGGAAGAAATGAAGCAAGATGATGAATATTTCACAGAGTTTTATGAACGACATGTAGATGAGGGAAATGTTGCATACATGGAGAAGTACCTTTCGAATTCAGGTGAGACATATTCGACAATTAAGTCATTGGAAGGTGACTATAATTTGTTCATAGTGGGAAGAGGGGGAAGGGTAAACTCAACATTAACTGCTGGTATGAATGACTGGGAAGCATGCCCTGAGCTGGGTCCAATTGGGGATATTTTATCAGCTTCAGATTTCTCAGCCACAGCTTCCGTGTTAATTATCCAGCAGCATAAACTGAGAGGGAAACTCCAAGGCTTACATGAAGAGTTCTCAATCATGTAAATTTAATATAAACAGCTACGTGATAATCATTGGTGTAGTTGCGAAGTAGGCATCAAAAATGCAAGAAACGAGTAGGCATGTTCGATTGTATTTCTTATCTACTGACAATATAGGCTAGGGTTGCAATTGTGACTCATTTACTTATGAATTGGTCTGAATATCTTCCTAAATGGGTCAAATCTGAAAAATTCTAATGGGGAACAGGTCAAACGGGTTGAAAGCACCCACTTTTGTTTTCTTAAACACAATCTATAAACTCTCAAAAAAGAATTGGACAGAATCTTTATGGATCAATAAAACCTTATGCAGCATTTTTCAATCACTTACCCAGCTTAACCTGATACAGCTTGTTTCAACTCCTTGCAAACCTGAAACACACCTCCTTTCACCAACCAAACAAGATCATTGAAGTTTCAAGCATAAAGCACGTTGTAACTCAAAACCACGATATGTACCGGTTTCTAATCTATAGCACATCTAGGCATTAAGAATTTCAGAACTGTAAAATGTTACTCCCTCCATCCCAAATTAAATGTACATTCATATTTCACAAAGTTTAAGAAAAGTGAACCCCTTACAATAGTATTAACCAATAAAATTTCATTCTCACACAGTTAGGGTGCGTTTGGTATATGGTAATCGGAATGAGGGAATAGTTTCATTCCGAAATAAGATGTTTGTTTTACTACTTTGAATCCGAAAATTTACTATGATACTCAATCAAATATATAGCATACTCCATACCCCACCCACTTTATACCAAAACTTATACCGATTGTGATTCATGAAGGCATACCAAAAGCACCCTTAGAAGTATTTTGATTGGTTGAAATTGAAAGTGGACATTAATTTTGGGACAACAAAATATAGCCAAGTGGACTCTTATATTTTGGGACGAAGTACCGATTTGCAACTGAAAGACGTCATAAGCATTAATAGATAAAAGGTAAAACTCACCGGTTTCTAACTAAACACACATACATGTGTCCACTACTAAAACCATGAAGGTTACCACTTTCTGACTAACAGCCCAAATAGGCAAAACAATTAAAGATACAGACACCCTAGACACCCTGCAGGCGGTTCCCAATGCAACAAACCAAACTAAGACAGTTCATTTGTGATCAAGCCTTCAAAGATGACGCCAATTAATAATCATCAGTATTCCCCGGAAACTCTTGCAACCTCAGCCTGCAAAAAAAGAATATAACACATGTGAAATGAAAAAGACAAATGATCAGAAAAGTACTAAGAAAATTAACAGAAAATCAGAACTACAAAGAATGGTTCCCCTATGATTGGGAGAAAGGGTCGAAAAGCTATCAATAATCGGCACTTACTAAAGCAGCCATCATAACATATTTAAATTGCAAAGTTCGATCTTTCAGAGCTTCAAATTAAACAAAGTGTGGGGTATTTTGACCATAATATGTAACATACTTATACGTAGTATTTATTTAGCATTTTAGTTGTAACTGCCACCCAAAAGATTGCATCAAAAGCAACTGAGTAAAACAGATTTGGGATAAAATACCAAAAATGTGAACTAGCATGCAGGGGAAAAGCAGGTGAAGATCAGGGTCACTTTGACACAATGCAATCTGCCATTTTGGTTGACCAAGGAAGTTACAACTACCATGCAGGGCAAAAGCTTCCTAATAGTTAATCAAATACATGACAAGAAGTTTTAATGCTCAACAGCTGATTCTAAATGACACCCTTCATAGTCAGGAAGCTCCTCAAACTCTGTGTTTAAATAGCTCGGACTTGAAAACACTAAAACAGTCATTAACTGTCTCCATGTGGAAGAAAAGGATATAACTCCTAAAGAAAGACCATAAGAGTTTCTGCATAGGAAATTGATTATCATCCTAACTGCATTTGGTAGTATAAACAGATATTAGGGCAGGAAAGGAACGTTATAATTGATTGTGCGAGTGTGGAGAACATGAATAAGCTATTGAATGAAACCTTTGGTAGTATTTAAAGACATTGTGTACTCGTGAAGCGTGGGTGTCAATGGGTCGGGTTTGGGTTGGATCATTATCCGACCCATTTATGATCCAAATATATGGATCATGATCTGACACATGACCCAACTTGGTGGATCGCGATTCGACCCAAGATCCAACTAGCTTAAATAAATAGATCATCATCCAGGTCGACCCAATTAAATTATACTTTAAAACTTTGCAGTTGTTACATTTGATCCAAAGCCCACCACCGCTCTCTCTCTCTGCGGTCAGTTTCTATATGTTTGTTGACTGATTTTTTAAAACTTGTAATTTATAATCAATGTCTAGTTGTCTACATACATAAACTATTCAAATGCAACTACACGTGGATACATAAATACTAAAAGCTGAACCTGTCTTATTCCAACCATGACCATGAGAGTTCACATACCATGATGAAATTACATCAGACCAGCCATGTCATGCTTACACATATACAATAGCTAATGTTGATACAAAGCAGAAATAACAGCAAATCAACTCCCAAAAAAAAAAAACACTATACTTGCATAAAGATCATTCAAACATCTTAAAAAATTAAAGGCGTGAAATTAATACCAGAAATTTCACAATAGAACAATGTTATGGAAAATACTAAGATAAATCACTGGGTCTTTTCAATCCAATCATTTGTCATAACCAACACTTCGACAAGGTCAGGAAGCATAGATAAACTATCATTTATATATTTTGTAAGAAAAAATAGAAAAAAGAACAATAAAAAACAACAATGAAAATTGAGATTATAATATAAATTTTTATGTGTCGACCCAAGTAATGATCCATCTAAATTTGGTCGACCCGTTGAGTCTCTAATTGGGTCAATGGATCACATTTTTCGCCCCGTTGGGTCGTATAAATGGGGGAGGTCGGATTGGATCTAGATCAAGATCCGACCCATTGACAGGCCTATCATGAAGAGGTAGCAAACATATTCGTACAAAATGGTCAAACGGATATTCTTGATATTTTGGGTAGTTACAGCAAAAATGATCAAGGAACTAATGAAGTTTGTTAGTAATACCGTACCAGACAGGTGGATGAACTTGTGATAAACATCAGAATGTTGTGTTTTGTAAGGCAGAATGTTAGGTTACTAGTAACATACAAAAAATGACGGTAGCAGTTTTCGAGAACGTTGAGGTGAATGTGTGGATATATAACAAAGCATGTGATTAAAACCAAAGGGATTTCAGAGAAGATCGGGTGGTTCTGATAAAGAAGAAACTGGTTCGACACTGCATAGGTCTTTAATGCCGTGATGCGTCAGCGTGTATTTTTTTTTCCACGAACAGGATACGAGGATCGGCCAAAGTTGACCAGGTGGAAATCAACAACATAGATTTGAATGAATGGAAAATATCTACAGAATTAAATTTATAAAAAAGAAGAGCGTAAGGGACATACGTATTGTGTGTCTCAAATGTGATCCGTGCTAATGAAACAAGGTGTTACAGAATACTAGTGACCACTTGTTAGAGATACAAGCTGGCAGTGAGGATATGAATACTCAACTTGAGGATATATATCTTCCACCTGCCTTTTTTTTTGAACAGCAGAAAATTTTATAGAAAAATCTAGCAAGAAGCTAGAAAAAAAAATAAAGGGCTACAATGTTTTAATACAAGCTGAAACAGGATCAGTTAACCAGGTTACCCAAATCTTCCACCTGCCTAACCACCCTATCTTTGATTTCATTATTAACTAGTTAATCAAATCACTCATAAAGTCGTAAAGTGCACTGGACTCATTTGAGTTTTACCTGTTTCTGAAATTCTGTGTTTACTTGGCGCTGTAATTTTGCTTCAAACAACCAAATCGATGGAAACGGTTGTTGAGCCAAACTTATCAAGTGTTGGCCTTATCATTTTTCAGAAAATCCTATTTGGAGCTCAAAGTTCTCTTCAGAAGATTCTATTGTAAATCCGACTTTCAAGGAGTTCTGTTGTAGTTCAAAGTTCTTCCAAAAAACAATGATTTGTTAACCTTTTCATAAAAGGGGATAACTTGAATTAAACTACAGATGGGGAAAAAATAAATCAAAATTACAAGTCAAATTGTTACTTGAGATTGATATTATTCAAATAGCTAAGGGAGAAGTTGTAAGGCCCTAGTGAAGGCTTTATGAGGAAGCCCAAATAACTCTTGTGTTCGGTTTGTTCTATGTTAAAGCAACAACCAATGATTTTATAACCAGTCCAGGCCAAAAGGCTCAACAAGAAAAAGGAGAGCAAACGGTAAATTACTCTTGGTGACCACCGTCAGTTAACCAGTCAAAACCAGCAATACCGTTCCCTTAAATCTAAAATGGTTAATTCTCAAACTCCGAATTCATTCAACATCAAACATCAGGCCCTAGGCTCAGCTATACTGCCAGACCACTATCCAGTTTCGCTCAATTTTGACAGGTCCGCTAACATGTAGTTTAGTCAAAAAATCGAAAATTATTGGACAGGGTAAGCAGAGATAGAGTTGAACGTCTGGTCTTAAGTGGAATGAGAGTTTGGGATTTTACTATTTTAGATTTTAGTATTGGTGTTCACGGTTTCGCTCAATTTTGACAGGTCCGCTAACATGTGGATTGGCCAAACTAGATAACTATTTGCTCCTTTGGTTCCTTTCCTTGGTTGTACCAATCATGTCTGGTCTTATAAACTTTGATTTAAACATCAACCTAACCTCAAACTCAGTATCTTAGAGCGAACTCTTAGAATCTTCTTGAGTACAATCCATCAACGTGGTCAAGCAAATGAACATGTGCACATAAGCGCACAAGTATACATCTCTTTTAGACATATATTGAGAAAGTTTCACTTTTAGTCCTTTATTTCATTTTCACAAGGTGGTAAATGTTTGAGAGTGGAGGAAAATGCAAGAGACCTGGTTTAAAATATAAAAACTTGTGTCTCATAAACAAGTCCCTCCTGATATGAAAGACGTCTAGAAGTGTCACACTCCAAATTCCATAGTGAAGAATCCAGCTAGCGTGACTATTAAATTAATTAACCTAACCTTCTAGGATTTCAATCTAAGAGAGTATTTCTCTGGTACAGAGAACACTGAGTTTCCTTAGTATGGAGAACAGTAACTGTATTATAGCATTACAGACTGGATAAAATTACTTGACAAACACGTAAGGCAGCGCCCACAAGGGTATCTATTAGAGCCTAAGAGAAACAAAGAACTCCTTGATGACAAAAAAAAATAAGCGCTTGAGTCTTGCAACCTACATGACCTATGAGTTGTCAATCACATCACATTTTACCATAACCAGATCATATTTCACTTTCCCCTTATAAAAGACACTGTAAGTTGCTTGTCAACTTGTGTAATTATTAATATCAGCATTCAATAGAAATTGTACCTAAGCAAATAGATTGCTAGTGTTTCAAGTGCCTCAAGCCAGGCGAGCCTCGGCGTTTTCCTTAACCTCAAAGCCTCGAGGCGAACCGAGGCGTAAGGTTGAGGCGGAATTAAAAAAATATAGAAATTATATATCTAATATCTTATATTAAAAAAATACTTAGCATCAAATAAAGTTCATAATTAATCAAAGGAAATCAACAGCAGGGAGGTTAGATGCCGCAAGGTTATAAAGGAAGGACTAATTATGTAAATCAGAAAATATTGCAGGGTGACAAATGCAAGTTTAAAACTTTTCTTTGGTTTTATATGTGTTTTGCTGCAGCTATGCCCCACA
Organism: Chrysanthemum lavandulifolium; assembly: GCA_022545495.1. NCBI lineage: Eukaryota > Viridiplantae > Streptophyta > Magnoliopsida > Asterales > Asteraceae > Chrysanthemum > Chrysanthemum lavandulifolium. Next base: position 238,260 of record JAHFWF010000071.1, read on the forward strand.
ACACACACATAAACACACTTTTACACGAACATTTCTCTCTCTCTCTCTAAAATTCTGGTGACCGGAAACCTCCACCGCCGTCTTCTCCGGCCAATATTCCGGCCACCGTCACCGGAAAATTACACCACCTATACCAAATGATAGATCGTCGAAAGGAGATCATTTTGACATAGGGTACGCGTGGTGAAACCCACCGACGCGCCCTAGATCTACATTTTAAGTTTCAGACTTTTGGGTTTTGCCTCTTCCGCCTCATACCTGCCTCACGCCTCTTCTGCCTCATACCCGCCTCATTCAACAGAGGCGTACGTTCCAATATACCACCATGAAGCGCCGCCTCATATGCGACTTATGCCCGCCTCGCCTCGAGGCGCGCCTCAAAGGCGCCGCCTCACACCGTTTTTAAAACCATGACCTCAAATGCAGCCTTTAGATGATCAAGTTCTTTGTCGAGATCATTGATAGCTAGATTATAAGCCTGCATTGGAGAAGACTGGCTAGTTGTGTGAACCTGTCAAACACACATCAAATATGGTTATACTTCAAGAAACAATAACAGAAAGAACACTCCATTTCCATCCATTCAGTTCAGCTACCACATTGACAAATGGGAAACGTTATTCAACGAGTAAATCCTAAATGTTGCCATATATTAACTAATGAAATTCATAGGCTTTCTTATTCAGTTTTAACCTCTAATAAAAAGAGTATGCCCATGTCAACCACCTCAGGCCACCAAGGTGACTTCTCTATATAACACTTAATTTCAACCCTTTTACTTGTCATAGTAGGATTAGTGACGACTAAATTAAGCATCCATGATAGATACCCATCTTACACAATTTCCTATAACTTACATGACCCTTTAAATAAACTTGCACAACTTCTATAGCTATCCAACAGATACCATGATAACCACTAAACAATACAAACCGGACGAGTGATAGAAACATACTGACATGGTTCCTTTCTAAAAGTAATTACATCCTATATCTTCTCATTGCACTTCATATGCTTACAAATTATACTACTTGTATTTCTTTGCACCTGCAATCTAGATTCATTACAATCTTCTCATCTTCCAAAAAGTACGTTAGACGGCTTTTATGGTCTGCAATCTAAAATCAAAGCTCATAGCCCCATATACTCTTCCACAGTATGGGAGCCATTTATCCATACTTCGCCTCTCCTTCCAAATTCAATGAACTTACAGCTTAATCTGTTCTAACCTATGACATAGATACTTGATTTGCATTAATGAAATATATATTATAAGTGTTCAAGTTCACGTAATAAACATAACATGAACTTGAATATGTATAATATATAACATAAACTAATCATTTATTTATATCCTTTTTGAAGTTTTGTGTATAATAAAATATGAGGTCCTGTACTGAAATGCTTAAAAAGATGGTTGCAGAAAGTAGAAGTGTAGAACCCACATGAGCTTGCTAAAGGTTGTTAAAAGTTTCAGAAAGCAATAACATTGAAAAAGTTGACAAACTCAACATTATACCGGCTTGTAAAATCATGTGCATGATGCTGCTAATGCCTACCAATCTACAATGCATCCTTTGGATAAATGTAGAGGGAACCCAAAGAACATGATTAGTTCCAAACCGGTTTCTGAAAATTTACTCAGGTAGTCCTCCGAGGACCAATAAGACACAATCACTTCAGGGTAGTTGACAGCTTATCAAGACTACAAGTATTGAAGAAAGATACATACAGATGAATAGACCTATTACCAAATGACAAATGTTCAGCAAGACCAAGCTTGTAATTCCAGGCACATAAAACCCACTCAGAATTATGACAATATTTTATAAACCACTTAGAATTATGGCAATATCCCATTGTTCCCATAGACCTCTCCCAACTAAACATGTTACTCGATCGTGTGACATAGTAACAGGTGCTAGGTGCTGTATAGCAGGTGACAACTTCTCAGTCTGCTAACTTAGACCCGTGGATTAGTACCAAAAGGTGAAATCATTAAAAAAAAAAAAAAAAAACTTAGTTAATTCAACTAATAGCCATCAGGTGCCAAGTTACAACCCTACAATCCACGAAATAATTTGATCTATGGACAGGTTCACCTTGAAGTATTTTTTCCTTCCAATATCCGGTAGAGCTAGGACAGTTATTGTATGAGGTCTACCCACTGCTATGCAGAGGTGGTTCCTATTTGGATGTTCAAAAGCATGAATAAAGTCTACTTGGGATACAGCCACATACAATTATACTCGATGTAGGTGGTTGTAGTTTATCCTTTAAACTCTTCATTTCAAACATACAGTGTGTGCCACTGTTAAATTCATAATCCTGCATCATGAGTAAGTCCGGAATTTACATTCGAAAGTCTATCTCTAAGTGTTACAAATCTGTGTTCTAAACCTAAACCTCTCTCTCTTGCAGACATTTTGCCAACTTTTCCGATCATATACCTGTATTACAACTAACTTACGACTCTCAAAACCCTTACTTATTCGCATTAAAAGTTCTCTATATATCCAAAATCAGGTAGAAAAGGTAATAACAATTCGCTATGAATCAATAAATCCTAATTGCATAGCCAAGACCCCATGATGCTTTCAAGTTGATTGGCAATGTAACTTTTAAGTTTTATAAGCCACTTCCGGAATTCAGGATAAGTAAGGGTTTCGTTAACCAAAACAAGCTCGACACATCAGCTTAACATATATGGGTAAGTTATCCGTGTTATTAATGAAACATATCCAACAATCGGAATGCGTATATTTTAGACCAAAGTGTAATTCATTTACGGAACAAAGGTAGTATTATAGCACGACTTAAGTAAAGTATCTGTTAACAGTAATTTTTTCAACAAATTATGATAAATGACTGAGGTTTGGCTATCTAAAATCCTGTTTTTTGAACTATGAGGCAGCATTACGTACTATATTAAAACAAAATCTCCAAGAACACTAACCCGAACAATAATTTTGTATTGAAGAGGGTGAGGAAGCTTGTAACCAGCAAAAAGAACATTCCCGTCCCTGTGCAACTGCCTGTTCGTACAACACAATCCCCGCACCAATTACGATTTGTTATATCAAGTTGACCGACATATAACAATTTTAAAACATCGCTTACATGCGAACAATGTTTCCTATAGTATGATCTTCTCTCTCGATAGTAAACGAAGCCGCATTTATAATCTTTGTATCCCTCTCATACGAAACCCTAACAATTCAATCATTCATCAAACAAAACACAACAAAAAGATCACTGTAATATCCAATCTATATACATAAAACATAGGCACAATAAGAATGAGAGAAACATTACTTCTTTGTGCCCTCGGGTACAACAAATCGCTCGTATCGATCAGGCGCATTCATGACTCTCTTCTCTATTAAAAAAACACAAGGACAAAGCCAACAATAAATTACAGGTGCTCTTTGTTTAAGCTTATTTATAGCCCTTATTTTCATATGAGCTTAATACGATTACGGCTTATTTTCATAAGCTCAAATTTTCCGGCCCATAAAAGCGGAAAATTATATAAGCGAAATTATATAAACAAACACCCCTAAACACCAGCATTATTATTCTATTTGGCGTAATGATCGATATCTGTATTAAATAAAAGAGTATAACCCTAATGTTTATCCCTTTTTTATTTAACAAACAATTACTAAAAGTTTGTAATTAGTAAATTAAAATAATTGTTACCTTATACTAATAAAATGGAGAATGAAGGATGTGATGCAACTAGAAGCTGAAATGGAAAACAAGTATAAACTGAAGTCAAGTATATAAAAGACACTTACGGAGGTGTGGAAACAGTGAGCTTACCAGTTGAGAGGACCCAAGGAGGGAGGGTTTTATTTAGAGGAAATTTCCAGATATATATCCGAAAGTGAACCTTTCAAAATTGTACGCGTTCCGGCGAAATAAAATTTAAGTGAATAATGTATTTTACTTTTTTATGTTTTTTTGATGATAAATTTATGGATATAAATAATTTTGTTTAGCCGTCTTCGTTAATTCAATTTCGCTTTAGGCCAGGTTTGGGGCCAGGTCATTTCTTGGATTGACCGTTTGGGTTTGAATGTATGTATAATGTGTTTTATTATTTGTATTAGTGATATTTATTGCGGGTTCGCGTCATGCATGACGGACACCAAATAAAATTTTCCGATGAATCATGTATTTTAATTTATTACGTACTTTTGATAATAAATTTCTGATTTCAAGATTAGTTGCATTCGTGCCTGGATTGCTCGAGCTCGTTAACCCGTCCACTCGGACTCGAGCCCGTTTGACCCGCTTCTGATTCGGATTTGTTCTTGTTTGAGCTTGAATATTGTATAATGTTCTTTATTATTTGTATTAGTGACATTTTAATGCATGAATTATGTTTAAGTTGGTTGTACAATATGTTTGATAATTTGTATTTTGTGTAAGAGGTTTTAATAACTGCATTAATTGTATTTATTGACCGTTAATTAATTAATTACATTAAATATCTTGACCACATTAATAGTACTTTGTATTTTGTATATTAAGCTTTAAGACTTGTAAGTCTTAAAATTAAGATTGATAAGAAAGATCATTAAAAGTGCGTTATGTATTGATAATAGCTTTGTATTTTATAAGTTTTAATTTTAAAACCATGATGATAGAGATTTATTCCTCTATTATAAGTAGTATAGATTACCAAAATCTACCGTAGGCGCAAATAAGTTTTGCGAGCCATGATTAGCACGCTAAATTCTCATTATTAAGTACTAGTCATTATCCAAGACAATGACGATAAGTATAGTTATACGTGTTTGCTTACCCGTTTAGTGAATTCGTTTCACAACACTTCGAATGTATATGTGCTAGTTGTATGTGTTTATTTGGATTACCCGTAGCTTTCCTGTGACATCATTATTCCCGCATACAGAAATACCCTCTCAATCTCTTACACGTCAAACACTCCCCCAAAAGGCCAAAAGTATATGATTTTGACGAATCAAGATTGTATTAATTGAAATAAAGATTAAAGTTATAAAATTTTAAATTAAAATAAAATAAACCACTAAAAATATAAAAACTAAAACTTATAAAAATATATCAAAATTGATGTTGAATTAAAGAGAATAGAATTTTAGAAAATATGGTGAAATTAGATTATAAAAAATAGATAAAAGATATTTCAATTTGAAAATAAAGATTAATTTTAGTTGAGAATCGACATACGCCACTTTATAATTGGAGCCCTTATCTTACTTTTTAGTGGTTAAGAGTTAAGCTTCCCTATCTTAATTTTTGGTTAGGAGTTAGATTTGGAGCGGGTTTCGGCTTTTATACGTATTATAATATAGATATATTTATTAAATTAAAAGATTTAAGATTATTTGAGGGCAAAACTTTTTACATACCAAGGATCAATCTCCACCCTACATTTTTATAAGATCTAATTGATGAGATTAATCACAACAATTAAAAAAAACCCACTTTCATCATTTTTTCAAATATAAATATCTTTCAAACCGTTAATCGTCAAGCAAAAAAATACCATTCGACAAAGCATTTAATTATCTTTCTATAGACAAGACTTTGATATTTCGACAATGTTTTTTCGTGTTTTCGGGTTTTTTAAGTTTTTACGTTATTTTACGTTCATCGAAATTTGCATGAAAAATCATATATGATTTAACACTAATTTGAATACCACATGTGATATTAGTGTTAAATCATACTCCCTCCGTCCCATTTTATAAGTCCATGTTTGAAAAGTCAAAATCTTTTTCCTCAAAGTTTGACCGTAATTATTTTTTTTCGTGTTTTATAATACTTGATGAAAAGTATACAACTGAAAATACATTTAAATCGCAAATCAATTTATGTATTTTGTATCAAGTATTATATAACACGAAAAAAAATAATTACAATCAAACTCTAAAGAAAAAAACTTTGACTTTTCAAACATGGACTTATAAAATTGGACGGAGGGAGTATATGATATGTATATCATATGTGATTTATCATATATGATTTAACACTAGTATCACATATGATATTACATATCATATATTATCACATGCTATCTTCAAATTAGTGTTAAATCATATATGATATTTCATGCAAATCCCAGTTTCAAAGAAAAACGAAAAAATAATACGAAAAAATGTAAAAAAACGTTTTTTTTTTCGAAAGTATATTAAAGTGCCTGTCTATAGAAAGATAATTAAATGCTCGTCGCGATGGTGTAATTATTTTTGCTTAACTATTAAAGGTTTAAGTGATATTTAAATTATAAAAAATAGGTGAAATGATAAAATGCTTTTAATCTCAGCCATTGATTTCTTTTTAGATGAATGGTGGAGATGAGTCATCGTAGATGTAAGAAAAGTTTTGTATGTAAAATAACTCTACTCAAATTAAAATTGAATTATAAGTTGCACGCTAAGTTATTTGCAAGCCAAGGTGATTATCGTGCAATTTTTTGCACGCAGTTAGATTTAAGGGGAGGAGGAACCCAATACCCAACACTACCCAAATTGTCACGTCACCTCTATCCAATAAAAACCCTCCAACTCAAAACTACCCAATTCTACCCTAACACTACCCAAATTGGTGGGAGCGGTACCCAATCCTACCCAATTTCTTTTCTTTTTTCCATATATTTTAATGCATAAAATCACATACAATAAAATAAAAACATATGATTTCATTAAAAAATACATTCAACAATGACTTAATAAAAATTACATAATACTTAAAAAAAAAAAAAAAAAAAAAAACCACTAATCATCGAGATGCGGAAAGTATTGACGTGCTACGTGCTCCGTGAGATCATATCGAAGACGGTCACGGAGAACTTCGCCTAGTAACTCGCTACCACACCGTCGTTGAACATCGGCCGAACGGCTCATCCATTATATGAACAGGTGAGATTGCCTCCCGTCGCTTTTATAACCATATTGTGCAAAATAATACACGCATGAACAATATTGGCAATCTTCGCTTGGTCATAGCTCGAGAGCTCGATCGAGAATTTTCCATTTTCCTTTGAGAGCACCAAAAGCTCGCCGACATCCTTTCTCGCCCTCTTGTAACTTCTTAAATTTCTTTTCCTTTGGGTCGGTTGGATACGGTATGCTTTAACAAATGTGGACCACTTAGGATATATTTCATCTGTCAAATAGTAGCGTTTGTAAAAGCGTCCATTCACGATAGAATGAACTGCTCACCTGCTCCATTTCGCTCTGTAAGATACATGCCGGATGATTCAATACGTTGATATCGTTGTTTGACCCCGGGGGACCAAAAAAAGCATGCCAAATCCACATATCTTGTGACGCGGTGACTTCAAGCATAATAGTGAGAACACCATAGTCACATCTCGTATATTGCCCTCTCAAACTTCTAGGACAATTTTTCCATTTGACGTGTGTACAGTCGATGCTACCAAGCATCCCACGGATGTGATGTCTCGCTTCATGGGCCTCGAAAATGCGTGCAAGGTCGTGTGCTGTCGCCCTACGTAGGTACTCTCGACCGTACAACTGAATGATGACCTCACAAAAATAATCAAGACTTTCACGTGACGTTCTTGCAGACATGCATAAATATTCATCATATTTATCATACCTAACGGCCGATGTGATTTTTTGTTTCGCCGTGAAACTTTTTTTCAATCGCGCGTCATAACCTTCTTGAAAATACGGGTATCTCGCTTCAATGTCGCCCACTATTTTCAAAAACATGCTTTTCTCCATTCGAATTTTTTTTTGAAAGTAAATTTCGTTGTACTTTGGTTCTTCAAAGAACCAATCATTCTCTAGAGTTTGAAGACCTATTTCCGATGACGATCTATGCTACTACGGCTTTGAAAGCTGAGCTTGCGTGTCTTCAAGAAACCGAGCAGCGTGAAGCATAACTTGCATCGAGCTACCCGTGGATAGATCGTCGGACGAAGACGGAATAACGTATTCGAATTCGGAAGAATCGGAAGACATTTTGATGATAAAAATGTTGGGATTTTATGAGAAATTGAAAGATGGGTTGTGATTATTTTGTGAAAAATGGGTTGTGATTTTAAAATGTGAAGGTGGGGGTTTTTAAAAAGGTGTGAGATTTTATTTTTATTTTTTTTGGGTCCAACTAGCCGTTGGAAGGCTTTCTATCCGTTGGATTCAATCGGTTTCCAAACCCAATCCTCTAACCGATTTGGCCTAACCAAATGGGAAGGGGCGGTGTTACCGATCTACCCGATCGGCACCGACCCCTTACCCGACTCCACTCCCTCCCCTCTAAGATCATTTTAAGACAAAAGATTTTTTATATATCAAGGGATCAATCTCCATCATCCATTTTTATTTGATCTAATGGATGAGATTAATCCTAACAATTTAAAAAACCCACTTTCAATCATTTTTTTTTTCAAACATTAATATCTTTCAAACCGTTAATCGTTAGCGAAAAAAAATATATCATTCTGACGAGCATTTAACTATCTTTATATAGAAAGACTTTGATATACTTTCGACAAAAAATTCGTATTTTCACGTTTTTTTTTTTTTTTCTATGAAATTTGCATTAAAATTATATATGATAAAACACTAATTTGAATATCACATGTGATATTAGTGTTAACTCATATATGATATGTAATATCACATGTGATATTAGTGTAAAATCACATATGATGTTACATATCATGGGTGTGTTTGGTAAAAGTAGCGGTGAAAGTGTGAGAGAGAGTGAGCAAAGAAATGTGTGGTGTATAACTCACCGCCACGACCTTAAAGAAAGCGTTGGAAAAATAAGATTCAAAAATAAAGAAAGCTCACCGCTCCTTTACCAAACGAACAATAAAAATCAAAAGTTCATTCGCTCACCGCTCATCGCCCAAAATGCTTCAAAAGCTCTAACAACATAGCCCATATATGATTTAACACTAATATCACATGTGATATTCAAATTAGTGTTTTATCATATATGATTTTAATACAAATTTCAAGAACGAAAAACGAAAAACTTAAAAAAAAAAAAAAAAAAAAAAAAAAACGTTAAAAAGAAAAAATAATTGTCGAAAGTATATCAAAGTCCCGTCATAGAAAGATAATTAAACGCTTCGTCGCGACGGTGTAAATATTTTCGCTTAACGCCCAACGGTTTAAGAGATATTTAAATTATAAAAATATGTGAAATAATAAAATATTTTTAATCTCAGCCATTGATTTCTTTTTAAATAGATAATTGAGATGAGTCCCTTGATATGTGAGAAAAGTTTGGTATGCAAAATAACTCTTCTCCGCAAAGTTATTTGCAAGCCGAAGTGATTATACATGCAAATCTTTTCCACGCTAAGATATCTTGCTCTTCATCTTTATTTTGCATGTATAAACACTTTATTTTGAGCATTATTTACAGTTTTACACTTTATTTTCACTGATATATCTACTTATTATTTACTGCTATTTCTATTTCATTTTCACTTTATTTTGAGCATTATTTACTGGTATTAGTACGAGTGAAACAATTAGCCATTTTACGTTGTGTCTGACATTTTATCAACAAAAATTTACTTTTTATCTAAAAAAATCTACTTTAAAAATTGTATAAATCATAGACAATGAGACTAAAAAATAAAACACGCTAAAAATCAGCAAAAAAAATATGGGTTTTTCTCAAGGGAAGTTTCTAGTATGTAGTGTAAATGGTGATCGTTGTAGTAACGTTCTTTTGCCAAAAAATTAGTTACAAAAGTTTCAAATAATATGTTTGCGAAAAGCTCAGTTTAGATGTCACCGGAGTGATCTGTTTATCATACAAAATTCCACATGGCAACAAAGTGTATGAATTAAACGATGATGATGAGTTACGCTATTTTATCAATTATATTATGACTAATATAATAGATTGTATGAAATTGAACGTCGAAGAACAGGTATATACTTCTCAAAATCATGTAAATTATTATAAAGTACAAATGTCTAATGCATTGGGTAGAGTGTGTCAATAAATTTTAGAAGTGTGCAAATCACTTCCTTTTTTTAATTAATACATCCCAATATTACATCATTAATGCACATGTTACAACATATTATATGCATAATTATGATGTGTGCATCAATAAAAGTGGTGCGAGTATCACCACCCTTTCAAAATTATATACCAAACCGTAGGCCTGTTATTTGGAATGGGTGTCGGTATGATTCAAAAGGAGATAAAATTTAGAGAAAATTACCAAAAGGGACTTTTTTCAAGCATGGTCCGCTTTTTTAGACTTTTTCTGCGCTCTTTCCCAAAAGAGCCA